>JAWPHD010012860.1:0-72787 GCA_037043455.1 Cyrtodaria siliqua
AATTTGGTTTCATATATTATTGAACTTACGAACAATGTCTACAAGTATGTGATATATGATTAAACTTTTATTTATTTTCAAGATATAGCACATTTTTACACTAAATAAAGACGGAAATGAAATGGTAGAAATTTTAGATGAATATAACTATATAACTATATAGGTATAGATTTTAACATGTGTTTCTGAACACGCAAATAAAGAAATGTTTTCTTTGCTAAGAAAGATTAAATCATTATAACTCGATTTACATGTATATATCATTATCACTTCCGTATGATATATAAATCTATTATTAGAGCAATCCAAATAAATTGGCAGAGAAATGGTTCTTATTGATTCTGGTTCCAAAAAATAATAATATAACCTGCAGTAATGGACAATATAATTAACATAATTATCAAGTATATAAGAGTTTAAACGGACATGTTGCAATCTTAAAGTTTTCTATCCGCCTGCATTGCATGGCGAAAAGAAATATGTGTGTTTTAAATAAATAATTGAAACTAGAAAATGATAAATCAAGAATTAAAATTAGCTTCTCAATTAAAATAATCCAGTTTATATTTGTCCCTGTTCCTAAATGACATATGATCTGCAACACAATTTAAATGTTGGTATCACAATAGAACAAAGTTCTACATATCTTTTATTATTTGCCGACGACGCCGCAATATGTTCAGAAACAAAAGAAGGCCTACTCGAATCTCTGAACAATCTAGAAAAGTATTGCTTAAAATGGTACCTAATGTTAATATCGAGAAAACAAAAAGTGTAGTCTTTAGAAAAGGCGGAGTGCTTAGGCAAGAATACTCATGGACATATTCTGGAACGTTGATCGAGGTAGTAAACAGTTTCAATTATTTAGGTTTAGTACTTTCCGGCAGTGGTTCATTTATACCGGCAACTAATACATTTAAAGGTCACATAATGGCGCGCTGATCTGACACTCTGTTCATCATTATACTTATAGGGAACTTAAATCCAGTTTTGAAAAATCAAGTTATCTTAAAATTCTCGATAATTTGAAATATAAAAAAGCCCACATTCCAGAATTGTTTACAAAACGCTCAAATATGTTTAAGTTTACCAATCTTCTAAATACAGATAAAAATCACTACTGATAAAACTAGCAATGTTTTGTAAGAAAGTCTTTAAAATAAGAAGATACATTACATAGCCAATAGGGTGGCACTTATATTGACATTGTAATTTATTATTTTGTTTAAATGGTAACATCGAAGAATAACACTCTCACTTCACTCAACTATTGCTCCTTTTTTGGTACGTGTTATCCAAACCCGGTAATAGTTGTCCAACAAAAAATTAATATACGAGTTGTCCAAAAATCGGGTACGAGTTGAACAAAACCGGTACGAGCTATCCAAACCCGGTACGAGTTGTCCAACAAAAAGGTAAGGAGGTACGAGTTGTCCAAAAATCGGGTACGAGTTGAACAAAACCGGTACGAGCTATCCAAACCCGGTACGAGTTGTCCAAACCCGGTACGAGTTGTCCAACAAAAAAGTAAGGAGGTACGAGTTGTCCAAAAATAGGGTACGAGTTGTCCAAAACCGGTACGAGCTATCTTAGGTACGAGTTGTCTCTGGTACGAGTTGTCTCGCATCCATAACAATCAACTGGTTTATGAATGCTCACTACATCCATTCCAGTTCAGACCATCGAACAGGCAGGACATCTTGCTGTCGTCTTGGACAAAGTGACCCCGCAAGGCGTGCCGCTGGCTGGAATCGTCCGCGCCATGTTTTGTGCGATACGTTTGCCACGATGTGAAAAGCGTTGCCTGCCGCAGAGCCATTTTGGTGAACCACTTCACACCAGAGGCACGATCAACTTCAGTCGTAACCAGTTATGATTGTTGCGACATATGCAGATCATCTTGTTCCTGTCAGCAATGCCCTCCTATCCATTGTTCTCTGTTAACTGACATTGACTTAAATGTACACACTATTGATGTAATGGCAAAATGCACATAGAGTATAAGTCAAACCTGCTCCAGAGACCATCTCTATTTAGAGACCACCATTGCAGTTCCCCAATGTATTATTTTTAATTTAAATGTGCCTATATGTAGCGACTGCCTGTGTAAAGAGACCGATTTTAGTCCCTCGTAGTGTGTTTCTTAATAGACGTTTGACTGTTTTCAAATTTATACGTATACATTTTAATACGCTGTTGGTGGGTGATCTAGTTGTTAACTAGGTTCCATATACATGTACATGGACCTTGCTTTTTTCCAGCAGGATTTTCACAAAACTTCACCAGAATGTTCCTTAAATGCATGTTATATCATTTGCAGAATTTCTTGTCGCTGTGACCTACTTCAGACAAAATATAGGTCACATCTGGTATCCACTATGACATGCGTATCTTGCTTCTTTCTTGCAGGATTTTCACCAAAGTCCATCAAAATGTTTCTTATATGCATCTAAAATCATGTGCAAAATTTGGGTTACTTTGAACGAAATGCAGGTCACATTCAGGCACTGCTATGACATGCATCCCCCACTGTTAATGCTATTAATTTAATTCAATACTAAGTATGAGGGTTGATCTAAAATTATGTAGACTTTTGCTATAAATTCATTATTATTGAATAGTTAACAAAAATAATTACAGGCAATATTAAGCAATGTTTCCTTTATGGGATAGTTGATATCAGTTTATAATTAAAAAAATCTATAAAGGCTTAATATGATGCGTAAATTTTATTGTTAACTATTTAATAATAAAGGTTTTATAACAAAGGTATACGTAATTTTGAATCATTCTTCGTATGTGAGGTACGAACATCTCTACGGATTAACATTGGTGTTGGTCAAATCAAAAATCTCGACTACCTCACAATACACAGTGGCCTTCTAGTTTGTTTAAACAAATTAAGCGCCGACCCGCTTTAAAGGGCATATTTTCTCTCAGCATATTCTTGCTTTTTTTCAGCGATCCACTCCTGTAAAGTCTTCACACATATTTCACCAAAAATGTCAACCTTTTCAGGTGAAAATGTCAGGTGACTTCTACCTGGGATTCTTTTAAAGACCTGGGCTCTGCTGAGCTGCTGTAGCATTACTTATTTGTCTCTGCCAAGACTCTGAGAAGTGTGTGACCGTGAAGATGGTGCAATATTTATATGTCGCTCCAACTTTTCCTGGAGGTCGTGGCAGAACGTCATCGTTTTGCCAATGCGATCACCACACTCTTCAGAGTGATTTGGGTCCAACAGCTTAACACGCGACTTTGCGTATTTGTTTAGCAACTCCATTACATAATCTCCATCCAAATTATGGCCATCTCAACCAAAAAGATTTATAAACCTGTTGTGAATAATTTGGTGGCGCTGTCTTGCTGTGTACAGGGCATTCATTCCTGCTTGCAATAAAATTCTTTATAATCTATACTTGACTTTATGAGCCTGGTGATAAATAATAAGGGCTCACTTCCAGTGCCTCATCAGACGCACGCCATCCCCATAGCGAGTGGCTTCAGAATATATGTGTCTCATCAACCTTAATTTTGTTAGGTTAGCTACATCGTTAAAACCATGATCGTTTTTGTTCCTCTTGCAAAGAATTTATATCATCTAAACGATTTATAGACAATACAATTTAATTCATAAAACAACTATCTACCACACCAGCAATCACTTTCGTCAGAACTCTCTTCTTTGTGTGTGTGTCTGCAAGGTGGATTGCAGCGGGTATTTCATTACAGGAGCTCTTTGTGTTGACCTTGTTGTGTTGTTCCATGACAGCTGCAACAACGTGGCATTCTGTCACCAAGTCGATGAACTCACTGACTTAGCACGAGTGAAAATACAAGTTTTCTAACTTAGAGATGAAAATAAATCCTATATTCACGACAAACCGACAAATATTCTTTTTATTATATACTTTTTATCATGCAACACTACCAAACTGTTTCAAACAGAAAATACATTTCGTTCCGACAGTTCTCCTTTAATGTATTCGCGGATAAATATAGTAATGCCAGCGTGTGAGGCGATTTACATATATTTAGTGCGCATGGAATATAGTTCTAAACGAGATGAAAATAAATCCTATATTCACGACAAACCAACAAATATTCTATTTAGTATATACTTTGTATCATGCAACACTACCAAACTTATATTCTCACTGTGAAAATATAAACATTGAGTATATAAGGTTTATTCTACCATACAGTCAACTATTTCACTGGGAAGTATATAATAAATAGAGGATATTTGTTGTTTTGGAGTGAATAACATATTTTATTTCATCGAGAAGTGAGAAAACTTTATATTTTCACGAATGCGAAGCATGAGTGAAAATATAAAAGTTTTCTAACTTCGAGATGAAATAAAATATGTTATTCACGACAAAACAACACATTTTCAATTATTTAAGCAATTTCAGTAACTAAACTGTTTTACACACCTGGCTACGCGCCCTGTTCACGATGACGTAACGAAACGTTACATGACTCACTTTTTTTGAAACCGTTAACGTCATAGAAAGAAAGTAATTAAATAAAAAGTGGATTTAACAGTATAACAGTTGGAATATCGTGTGAGTCGTGTTACTGTGCATTTGTGTTGGTTATACATTAAACAAGTAGTCCAGGCAGCTACTGTGGAAATAATACTCTATATTCCACAGTGTGGAATAACACTTTTATTTCACTGATAAAATACAGTATTTCATTGATTATCATAAAATAAATATCAATATTCAATCTATAGGTGTACTGAATTTGTAAAATGATATTAATCTCTAGAAAAGGTCTGACAACTGATATCCAAGCTTGAGGTTACATGAAATTACACGGCTTTTACTAGGTTGCTGTTTCCTTTTCAAATAATATTTTACCTTTAGCCTTTTGATCTAAAAATAAACATAGATCTTTCTTACCTTGTAGGCTATGTATGCAGTTTTAGTGCAGGTATATAGGTCACGTATAGGCAGTCTACTGAAGAACATGACAAATTACAGTGTAAACTAGAATATCACTGAACATGCTGAAGGTGATGCATACCCCCGCTGCAAGAAAAATAAATGTCTAACATATCTGCCTGGTGAAAACAATTCTAAGTATATAAGCAAGGGTAAAAACCCTATAATCCCATTTTATCTATCGACTATTTTAAAAGACATTAAAGGAAGCAGATCAATCTATGGTGCAATGATAATAAAAAAATGTAATCCCATCGGCGGTAACAAAGTGGAACGAAGAACTTAATAGTAGACAACTGAAATTGGTACAAAATATTTGCTTTAACATTTAAAATAAACCAAGATGTAAGACACCAATGGTTTCAATACAGGATCAACCATACGATTCTTGGTACCAATTATTTACTTAAAAAAATGAACATTGCTGATTCAGATATGTGTACTTTTTGAAATAAAACTGTGGAAACAATTAAGCATCTCTTTTATGACTGCGAAGTTTCAAAATTGTTTTGGTCAAACTTGTCTACTTTCATTAATAGCAAATGCACTGAGACTGTAACCAACTGGTCAGACTCCGATATTTTATTAGGGAATGACAAATTAGATATTATACTAAACAAGATTTTAGTATTAGGAAAAATTCATATATTTTTTCAGAAACAAAATAATTCTGCACCATCCTGTACAAAATTTATTTACTATTTAAAAACAGTTTATAAAACTGATAAATAGATTGCTATAAAAACTCAAAAGATAAATATTTTCATAAAATATGGGGCCGATATGAGAACATCTTTGCTGATCCATAATATTGTGAATCTAGACACTTGCTGCAATATATAGCAGTTACCTTTTGCCCTTCCATTTTCTCCATTATCTTTTTTCAAGTATATTTTTCCATTATACATTTTCCTTTTTCTTGAGTATAAACCTTCACTATGTTTCTTTTTCCAAAATATATTGAATGAATGTTTGTGTAATAAAGGGATATGACAAACACTAAACTTTACAAAACAATTAATTCTTCTACTGCTTTTAATAATATATTTACTTTATTATGTTGTTTAAATGATAACTAGATACCTGCCATTACCCCTTAATAATCTACATCATGATGTGAGATATTTCTTGTATAAGTAAAAACAAGTACACATTTCATGTCAATATGCATTGAATCATACATCATAATTCATATACTTAGAGAAAAAACTTGCTTTCCATTACTTGGTCATGGGTGTCATGGGTGGTGTACAAAATTATAAATTTACAGAGCTTTATATAAACTGAGTATGCGAGGCTAACAGCTGATAATTTACAGAGTTTTAGATACTAAAGAGGAGATTCATAGTCTTCCTGCAAACACCCTCAGTTTAAAAATATCATGCCACATACTCTTAAAGTTTATAAAAAAACATGAGGCATATTCTATTTCTTTGAAGTTAAGGCTATAACTCTCTGTAACAAAAAAAGCAAGATCATACCAGTTACCGCCCTTAAAGCCGCTCTGCAAACTATGTTTTTAACATTAATATGATTACAACGCTGTCGCAACCAACTAAAATTATTAAAAAACAAATATTATATACCCATGACCTGACGAAATGGCAGAAAGAGAAAATTCCCCAGTTAACAATGGGATGGCCCTCCCCGATCCACATGCACAAATGAGGGGGAGAATAAATGCATCACCAAATTGGTGGTTGAAAATTAAAAATAACTAAAATTCTAAGTAAAACAAAGGTCCATAATTCTGTAAAAATAAAAATGCAGAATCGAAAAACCGTTGATGCAGAGACACATCTTATCATCACGTCGAGTGTAATAACAATCCATGAAAAGTTTTAAACTGAAAGCCACACGAAATTCATTATAGAGAGAAACATTCTAAGTCAAATAAAGGGCCATAATTCTGTAATAAATTAGGCATCAGCAATGTGTGATGTAGAGAGACTTTCGGTAATAAGTTGTTATGTGTACATGAAGTTTGTGAACAATCAATTCAAAAATGTTTGAGAAAAAATGTGTTAACAGGTCATTATACAAAATTAGAGTGAACAATTCTAAGACAAGAAAAGGGCCATAACTATGTAATAAATTCGGCAATCAATGATTTAGAGGGAGATGGGGTCACAGTTGTTATGAGTATATGAAGTTTGGGAACAACCCATTCAAAATTGTTTGAGATATGCAAGTATTACGTAACACTGATTCCTATATAGACCCCGCTTCACTTTGTGACAGCGGTGGTATAATAACAGGTATTTAAACAGGTAAACACATACAAATATTTTATTTATTAAACAGCAATTAGGTCTAAATAATTAGTGTTAAGTTATATATGTTTCTTTTGTTTGCATTTCTGACAAAGGTGACTTGCTGTCTTTCCTTCACTTAGAAGCTACTGGTGTCCAATCCATCATTCCTTTTTCCCTTGATGTTTCCATAAAATGTTGATACTATCAAACAATTCATCTGTTTTGTCCGACTCGACAATGATTTTTTCCAATAACCTGTAACAACCTATAAAGAACAATCGTTTAGAGGATAACCAGGCAGGCTTCAGGTCAGATTAATCTTTATTGTTAAACATGTTGGTCAATAGCTATTCATAGCTTTTGTGTGTATGTGATAAAATCATTTGACATGTTGTTTACCTTTCGTTGACGAATATAATTATATATCAAGTTATGTGCAATAATAAGGCGTTGATGGTATAATATTTTGTTTTTTACTTTTTGACCCCTCCTGAGGGCCCCTGGGTGCAGAGCCAAAATAAAAAGTTGCTCTTGCTCGACATAATCATGTGGGGAAGTCATCCACTAAGTTTTATTGAATTCTGCTCAGTGGTTAAAAATAAATAATATACATAATATATATATATAATGCTGAGTCAACGAGTCTTCTCGGGGCTCAAATGATAGAGGCCGGGACTATAATCCTTAGAATTACACACACACTCAGTGGTTACGGTAATCCAAACCTTCTTTGACCCTAAAAGCCTTCTCTTTTTTGAGACTTACGCAGACAAATAAAATACCAAAATCGTAAAAGGGGGCTGGAAAGGTCAGAGAAGCCTCGGGATTATGGTTAAGGAGATGATGTACGGACAGACAAACGGGGGCGATTTTAATACCGCTTGCTTTTGCAAAGCATGGCATTGGGGATAATAAAACGAAAGTGAATTGCTATTTAGTAAAGGTAGAAATATTTAGTAAAGGTAGAAGCGACGAAGGTCACTAGTCAGTTTTTAGCGGCTAAAAGAGATTTTTAAAAACACGTTTGTATCGACTACTTCTTGAAAACTGTATGGGAATTTTTCTAAAGTGATCAACATGCCATGATGTTTGTCTTTGTCGAAAATCGTTTTGAATCAAAGTTAAACATGGCTGCCAGCGGTCGTCTTTGTTTACATAGAGTTATATAGTAAAAACTTGTAGCGACTACTCCTCTGAAACTTCAGACGGATTTTCATGAAACTTCACAGGAATGTTGCTCTTGATGTCTATTGATTCTAGTAACATTTCAGGATGGCCGGAAATTCAAGATGGCCGCCACGTCTAAAAATAGATTTTAAAAAAAATGTGTAGCGACTACTTCCTCAAAACTAAAAGTGATATTGACATGGGACTTTTTCTAAAATGACAGCATGACATGAAGTTGGTCATTGTCGAAAATCATTTTGATTCAACGTTAAACATGGCTGCCAGCAGACATCTTTGTTTGCATAGAGCTATATAGTAAAAGCGTGTAGCGACTACTCCTCTGAAACCACTGGACGGATTTTCATGAAACTTCACTGGAATGTTGCTCTTGATATCTAGTTGGTCCTAGCAACATTTCAGGTCGGCCGGAAATGCAAGATAGCCGCCACGGCTAAAATAGATGTTTAAAAAACAAATTTGTAGCAACTAGTTCTTGAAAACTATAAGTGATAATGATATGGAACTTTTTCTAAAATGATCAGCATGACATGATGTTGATCCTTGTCGAAAATTATTTTGATTCGTCATTAAACATGGCTGCCATCGGTCATCTTTGTTTACATAGAGTAATATAGTAAAAATGTGTAGCGACTACTCCTCTGAAACTACTTGAATGATGTTCATGAAACTTAACAGAAATGTTGCTCTTGATGTTTAGTTGATCCTAGAAAAATATTAGGTCGGCTGGAAATTCAAGATGGCCGCCATTGCTAAAATAGATTTTTTAAAAACAAATTTGTAGCGAATACTTTTGAAACTATATGACATGTTTTCATGAAACTTTACAGGAATGCTGATCTAGCTATCAAAACCTATCATTGGAGCTTCAAGGTCATTGGCCTCTTGTTATTTTAAACCTCCAGTACATTTTGCATGCTGTTTTATCCTACTATAACCATAGATCCAGACGATTTCAGGGCAATTAGTTCCCTTACAATCAAATTAAACATATTCTTTCCCATTATGCCATTGTTCATTGCTACAAACACACTTCTTGTGTTATCTGCATAGCATGGTAAACACATAGGGATCACTTTGTCATCCGTCGTCGTCCGTCACACTTACCTAACCTAACCTTGGCGATAACTTGAAAAGTATTTGACCTGAGTTTATAAAATTTCACACACATTTTCATCTCACCTGAGAGAATGTCGTTACACATGTCAATATCTGACTTCCATTTTGGCTGCTATGCCCCTTTTCATTAAACTGTAACCTGCAGCCTAACCAAGCTCATAACTGGCCATAACTTAAAAAGTATTTGACCTATGTTCATGACGTTTTGACTTTCATTTCTGCAGAGTTATGCCTCTTTTCATTTTAACCTGCAACCTAACCAAGCTCGTAACTGGCCATAACTTGGAACGTATTTGACCTATATTATAAAACTTCACACACATCTGCATCTAACCCTAAGGAATGTCGTTACACTTGTCCAATAACTCTGACTTTCATTTTTGCAGCGTTATGCTCCTTTTCATAACATGTTACCCTGCAACCTAACCTAACTCGTAACTTGGCAAAATGTTGACCTCTGGTCATAAAACTGCATACAGTTCTTCTTTATCAATTATCCAATGCCCTCGACATGTCCAAATAGTCTGACTTTCAATTCGGCAGAGCCCTCATAAAATTTAACCTGCCTTCTAACCAAGGTCATAACTTGACAAAACATTGACCTATGATAATGGATTGATTGATTGAATTGGATTTTATAGTCGCACCAACAGCTAAGGTCATATGGCGACTTTCCAGCTTCCATTGGTTGAGGAAGACCCCAGGTGCCCCTCCGGGCAATTTTCGTGCACGGGCGGGCACCTGGGTAGAACCACCGACATTCCGCAAGCCAGCTGGATAGCTTCCTCACATAAAGATTCCTAGGCCCCTGAGGGATCGAACCTACAGCGGTGAGGGGCAAGTGACTTCAAGTCAGAGACGTTAACCACTCGGCCACGGACGCCCCCTATGATAATGGAACCTTATACAGTTCTGCCTTATCAATTATCCAATACAGAGTTTTATGTCCCTTTTATTTTAATAAACATTAACAATTTGAACAAAAAAATCTACTTCATAATTCAGTTTGTGGAGACCTCGTTTTTGTGCTACCTGTTGTCTTTCTGTCTGTCGTCTGTATGTCACACACTTTGTCCGAACTAGTTCTCCTTAACCACTGGCTGCATGGAATTCAACACGACTTGACAAAGATGATCACTACCAAGCCTAGTTGTGCATAGCATCGCCGTGTTCCGACTGAACGATTTGGGCGGAGTTATGGCCCTTTAAAAGTTTTAATACACAGACATTGTCCAGACTAGTTCTACTGAAACCCTTTACGGATTTCAGTGAAACTTTTCAGAGATTATCCTAGCCTAGTTGTGTATGTCATCATGCATGTCGTCGCCGTGGTTCGGCTGAATCTTTTTTGCAGAGTTATGGTCATTTAAAGGATTTAATACACAAATTTTGTCCGGACTAATTCTTTTGAACCCCTGGCTGGATTTCAACGAAACTCGGCAAGGATGATCAGTACCAAGCCTAGCAATCGCTAACCAGAGTACACTCGATCCTCATTTGACTCTGTCAACGTCAAAGGAAGTAGGACGAACGGTTAGGTCACGTGATTATTCAAAAAAGTTATGACGATGTTTATAATAAATCCTTTTGCGTGATCTGCAAGGATAAAATATAGACCTAATATATTAAATAATTTAAATTTTTATTTCTATGAGTTATTTTTTTTAAGTAATTTTCTGCTATCGAGCTTCGGTTTGAAATTTTACATGAGGAGACCTAAGTACTATTATTTTTGTAGTAAAATAGTCCCGATTAAAACTAAATTGTTTTCATGCATTATTTCAAATCTTGCAACATCTAATTTGCAGATATTGTGAAAATTATAGTTACACAATAAATAAATAAGTTTCAGGCAAACATATTCCAATTTAACAGGTTTTACCAAAATCGTGTAATTTAGTAGTTAGCAGAGATATATGTGAGTGCAAGGAACGATAACTATGCGTGGAGATTGCAAGCCTAGTTGCGCCTATCATTGCCGTGTTCCGGTTGAATGAGTAATGCCACATTACAAGTTTTAATGAACAAACTTTTCCTGGACTAGTTCTCCTGAATCCTGGCCGGATTTGAGTGAAACTTGGCAAGGATGATCAGTACCTTGCCTAGTTGCACATGTCATTGCCGTGTGTCGATTGAATGCTTTTTGGAGGAGTTATGACCCCTTTTACACAAACTTTAGCTTTAGCAAGTAGAGCGTCCACAGGTCCTCTTGGTCCTCTTGTTTGCGGTTTCCACTCAATAAATTAAGTTTGATATCCAGCCAGATTGCAGATAATCCGAGTTATGGCCCTTGTATTTTTGAAAATTGAAGATTTTTGTGGGTTTCGCCTAATGACGTAACAATTTATAATCCAATCCTGATGAAACCTGGGGTAAGTGTTAATCGGCATAATATATTGGCCATGTACGATAACCAGCCATATCCCACCTATCATATGCTGGAGTTATATCCCTTTGGCGGGGGACCATACTTTTCTGAATTTGCTTGTTTTTATTGAAATTACACCAATTTTCTTTTCAGTAATATTTTTGACGAATTTGAGATGGAAGCATTGCTCAGTTATCATTCTTTATTAAACAAAATAGGCCAATGTTATGAACATGCAACAACCTAAGTATATGGTATCTATCTGACTAATTAATTATGTTTAGAATGTGTGTACCATATCTACAAAAAAATAACTAATGTCAGTTAAATTACTAAATAGCTGTAATGTATAAGTGTAAAATATCTACCGTTTATAAATAATTGAATTGAATTGGGGTTTTACGGCACACCAACACAAGAAAGGTTATATGGCGCCAAACAGGGATGAACATTCCAGGCCTATCCTCCATCTAGATAAACTATGGAGAATGGGCCTTGAACCTTCTAACCTGCAGAGTTGCTGCACATTCTTTATTGGACACTCATTTTACGATGGAGCCACGTTTCCATATTTGCATATGCAGTGTCATGAAGAATACCTTGAATGAGCATGATAAAAAAAAGACAAAATGAACATATAGGGGTGTCCTACCCCTCTGCCTCTAGCGGGATTTGCAGTGGTTGTATTCTACCCCGGCGACCACGCGGGGAGTTTATAAATAAGGAAGCTGCAGCAGGTAGGAATAAAATGAATTGTTAAATTTATCAGCTCCAGGAGGTTACACTTCACTACTCCAGGAGGTTACACTTCACTACTCCAGGAGGTTACACTTCACTACTCTTCACTACTCCAGTGAGGTTACACTTCACTACTCCAGGAGGTTACACTTCACTACTCCAAGAGGTTACACTTCACTACTCCAGGAGGTTTCACTTCACTACTCCAGGAGGTTACACTTCACTACTCCAGGAGGTTACACTTCACTACTCCGTTACACTTCACTACTCCAGGAGGTTACACTTCACTACTTCAGGAGGTTACACTTCAATGGCTTTATTGTTTCTTTTTAGATGTGCACTTAGAAACACTTTAGTGTGACTGTTCTATATCTAATTCACTGTACAACATGTTATTCAGTGCATACATACTAATCTGTAATACAATGTAAAACCAAAGCTGCGTAAATCATTTATACGGAGTGTTAATGGTGATGATGATACATTGTTCAGATTTATTTAAATGTTCTGAATGATCTAAATGCTTAATAAAGATATTAATAATAATAATAGGATGTCGCGAAAATAATCAATTTTATAAGAATGAGAAAATACATACATCTCAAAAAGCACTGGATCCCCGAGGGGATACGAAAATGTTAGAATAGTTTAATAGATGGGAAATCTTTTTTTTTACTGTGCTACAGTTTATAAAAACTCAAGCGCTTTCGGCTTACGCCTTCATCGGGGGTACACAGACACGAAAAGAACAAATACGAAACAAAACAAACACTAAAATAATGGCTGTTTAAATAAAACTGTTTAAAAAACAACTTATCGTTTGGCAGTAAATAAAACTGTTTATACAACAACTTATCGTTTGGCAGTATTTACTTAAACAGCCGTAAACGCTGCCAAACGATAAGTTGTTTTTTAAACAGTTTTATTTAAACAACCATGTACTTTTACTGAAAAAATGCGATACACTGTCTAAAATTACCTATGAAATGTTTTTAGTTGACAATATGCAATTTTTTTAAGCCGAAATTAAGGTTTTATTTATTTCATACTTCAGCCAACCTGCTTTCACTTCTTGGAGAAGTAATAGCTATTCGACGCCTATTTGTCCTCTCAGGGTGCTAGGGGTGGTGGAAAGATTGAACATCGGCTGAATTTTTTGTACTGTCAAAGCCCTTCGCTTTTGATGTTAAATATGTTCCGTTTTTAAACCAACTCAGCTTAAGGGCTCGTAAGAAAATATCTTCAATTTAATATCAATGAAGACACAGTTTGAAGATGTCCCATTTTGTATACCCTGTGTAGCACAGCAGACACTTAGGAATCACCGTCGGCGGCATCGGTGTCGTCGGCAGGAGTGCACCCTTTAAAACTGATAGTCCTTGCTAAAAAATGGATAACCCCTATTGATAAGATCAGTAGGTCAAAGGTCAAGGTCACCGTGACCTTTAAATGAAAATAAAATGGCTGCCGCTCATTAAAACAGTTATGTATGGGACGACAGAACGTTCTTTATCTACATGTATCAATACCGGTGCGATTTTAATTGGTCAAATGTCAGATACCTGTTTGATTGACAAGGCGGATCTATGAATTCAGTAAAGTGTGTAAGTAGGTCAAGGTCATTCTCACTGACTTTCTTTCACTAGGAACACGATGCTGCCATGTAGATATTAGTGTGTATGAAGTTTAAAATGTGCATGACTGTTAGTGTGTGAGAAATCAACTAAAGTTACAGAGTATGTAAAGTAAGTCAATGTCATTCTTACTGACCTTCATTTTGCAGGACATACTGCTGGCGTGTGGATGTAAGTTTCACGAAGTTTACAATATGCATGGTTTTTGGTGTTTGAGTAATGTCCTTAATAAATAATTGAATGGATTTTGGTATCCGAGTATACAGTTGAATGTAAACTGTAATGTGAATTAACGAAGTGCAAAAAGTAGGTCAAAACAATTCATTAACCGCCTTTTCATTTGAACATAACGCTGTCATATAAATGCAAACATGAAAACATGTTCGAAGTTAACTGTTTGAAAGCTGTACGACTTCTGGTGTCTGAAAAATGGACTTAACCAACAACTTCAGTGTAACATTTGGTTGTAAAACTTTAAAGAAACTAACACGCCAAATAATAACGGCAAAATTACACTACAAAACTATTTATCAAAACTCTATCCAGGTGTTCAGGTCATATAATAATGCAGGTGTACTGATTAAAAGTGTTTTTTCACGAGTTCTTAAAATAACCGTGATTGAATATGCGTAAAATGAATTAGTTGATTGGTCCGAATGCTGAAGCAGACGAAATACTAATTGCAGTTTATACCTTTATGTGTGTTTCATCTACCGCCCTCTTTCATTTGCATAGGCGCTCAATTAGACCCCGTGGAACGTCGGATTTAATGATTGTTAATGAAATTAATTAGACGAATAGGCTAGTTTGTGTCGTATAAACCATCAATAACATTTAGCATGCTACAACACGCACCTAAAATCTGAACAGGGACTGGGTTCTGAAAAATAATGAACCAAAGCGCACCTTCATCTTCCGCCCATATGTTTGGGAGATGGGGAGGGGAAGGTACTCGATGGTCCATCATTTTTCTCCCCATGTGGTTGCCGGGGTAAAATACAACCACCGCAAATCCCGCTAGAGGCAGAGGGGTAGGACCCGCCCCCCCACCCCACCCCCACCCCACCCCTTCCCACTTCATGTTCATTTTGTCTTCTTTTTTTTATCATGCTCATTCAACGTTTACTTCATGACACCGCATATGCAAATGTGGAAACGTGGCTCCATCGTAAATGGAGTGTCTACAATTTAGAATTTGAAGCAACTCTGCAGTTCTGCAGTTGAGATTCAATTCAATTCCATAATTGTTCACTACCCAGACCCTGTTCAGATGTTTTTATGTATGTGCGCGTGTGTGTGTAAAGGGGTGCGAGTGGAGCGATATATTCTGATCCCGTCGCCCCTCTTCTCTCTAGTTCATAAAGGTGGTCGGGTCTAAGTGCATCTATCGTTATACGATTTGTGTAGTCGTAAAGACAGACTATTTAAATGCCCTTACGATGAGATTGATCTATTTTTAATTACGTTCTTCCTTCCCACTTATCGGTTAAACATGCAGACACTTGATAAAACAAGCAAAACAATATATATTATATTATTTATACAATTCCTTCATGTTTATATTTATTTTGAGATGCAGTAAAACGCAGCTTTCTCTTGATGCAGCGGTGACTAAGTGGAAGAGGTTTGTCTGGCACGCGGGAGGTCGTGGGTTGAGCCGGGTCACATGACATACGTCATGAAATGGTACAAGTAGCTTTAGCTTGACATCATATAAGGGTAGTGCTAGGACTGGCCGGCCTGGTTTCAATATAATTTAACTGTGTGTCATGCGTCAATGGCGTGGTATTCCAGTGTGGCAGGACTCTACAGCTGGGCAATGAGCTCACTACTACAAGTATAGATGACTGAAAGATTGCTAAAACAGACGTTAAACACCATTAAGTCAAAATTTAAGATTTTTACATATTTTTAAATATCCTTATTAATCTCTCAGGGACACTACAAACCATCTATTTTTAGATAAATATTTAGCTGTAGGTTTTATTTATCGCCATAACCTTATTAGCAATATTAAGAAGTGTCTTAAATCGATAGACAAATGTGTTTAAAAAATTGATAAAATGTGACTTAAGAAGTTTTGTGAATACGGACCTTGTACTGTATACCTCTCCTCATCCATAATAATGGACACTTTCTCACTGGACAAGTCGAGCTCCCAGTGGTATCGAACCCGCAGCAGTGAGAGGCGACAACGTTTTAGACACAGAGTCTTTACCCGACCACAGATGCGCTGAAGATTGAAAAAATGTCAATTCCTGAAGAAAAATGTTGGTACGAAAATAACTAGTTTTCTATGACAATTGACATGTGGCAGTAAACTTTTAGGAAACACGTACGTTTTTTGGCCAACTATTAGGACTGGGGATTGGGGAGAAAAACTCCTCCCAGATTGCCCCGTCCCCCATCCTCGCTCAATTGGCCCCCTATTCCAACGACTAAGAAGAGGCCCACGTATCAGACGATATAATGTGAAGAAACGGTTACTGAGTCATTAATTGGTATAAAACGGAAGTAAACCACCAAACCACCATGCATCACTCCAAAGGTATAAAACGGAGGGAAACCACCATGCATCACTCCAAAGGTATAAAACGGAAGGAAACCACCAAACCACCATGCATCACTCCAAAGGTATAAAACGGAGGGAGACCACCAAACCACCATGCATCACTCCAAAGGTATAAAACGGAGGGAAACCACCATGCATCACTCCAATACAATTAAAGATAAATCGTTTTGTAACGTTTTAACTATCTATCCCAAAAAACCACGGCGCGAGCATGTTCCATTAGATAGTCATGTATAGTTGATACTAAAATAACACCGAGTCATTTCTTACTCAATATGGCCTCCGCTTTAAAGTTCTCCGGCCATGTTTTGTTCCATGAGCATGTTTATTTGCAGCGTGCCTTCACAGTGGTGTAAACGGAAGGGCTAATAAATTTTGTATAATCCAAGATGGCGGACAGAGTAAAGTGTATCACATTTTTTATTCTTTTTTTGGCTTAATTTTGAATTACAAAACTAACAACCGGTATTGGTAGTCGGGTGGATGACTTATTGTCGCACGGCTATACAGTTTGTAGCGAATGGTCTCGCATTTTTATTGCAATCGTTACCGAAAGGCACAAAAAAATGTTGAGTTGAAATGTAAGCGAGACAAGCCATCCGTTTTTACAAAATTCTCGTTTCTTTCGAAACCGAGAATGGCAATTTTACGTACATTAATTCTTTATATCGATATCTAAATGCCCACATATTTTATTTTGTGTAAAATGTACCAAAACATGCATTTCGCCCCGTTTATTCGAAATTCGTATCCCATCATGAAAATGGCACAGTGCGGTTCTTATACGCTAGAAATCGGTGCGGTTCGCATACAAAAACGATAATATTTACAGTGCGGCTCGTATACATTTATTGTAGGTAATTAAAAAGGTTTGCAATTTTATTTTATATACTTTACAGAGTCATAAAGCAAAAATATCTCTTTAATATTTTATTATCCCTCGCCAAAGTCGTTCGTTGTTCGTCCGCTCGTCACACTTTTGTCTGCAGTATTTCCCAAGAACCGTTGATTGGGTTTTCGTGAAACTGTCTGGTGTGCATCTGTAACGCCGTCGTGTTCCAGTGATATGTGCGGTCTGATTAACAAATTCCGCCTACAATTAACGGGAATTAAAAAGAAAGAAAAATAAACATAATAAAACCAAAGTTTCGATTCCACACTGGTCGCATGATTATCAAACATGACATACATTTTAGCCTGTTTGTAAAGTTATGTGTATTGTTAATGTTTTCAGCACTCGTTTCAATTCGGTTCTTTTGTATCTTTGTATCCTATGGAGGAATCATTTCGTGATGACCCTGATGAGGGCAGCCGTTTGTTATGCCCGACTTGTGGGATAACTTTTCAAACGCGAACCGGGCATAAACGGCATGTTCAAAAACATGAAGATACTGAACGGTTCAAGTGTTCGAAATGCGCCAAGACTTAAGCCAGAGGTCGTCCCTGAAAGGACATATGAGGTCAATCCATGGCGGTGACAGACTGTGTCCGATTTGCACATTGTCATTTGCCCACCAGAGTTCATGGGTTCGACACAAGAAGTATACATGTGCAATCTGTGGATATAAGTCAAATAGGAAGGACAATTTTACACTTCTATCCAGGTGCCCGCCCTTGCGCGAAAATTGTTCGGAGGGACACCTGGGGTCTTCCTCCACCAGTGGAAGCTGGAAAGTCGCAATATGACCTTAGCTGTTGGTGCGACTATAAAATCCAATTCAGTTAAAAAAACACATGTTACTCTTACAGATTATTTTATTTATTAATTTAGATACTGTAAATGTTGGCGTTTTTGTGTCGATTATAATCAGCTCATGAGCTATGTGTGTTATAGTTATCTCCATAACCTCCACAGAAATACTACTGTACGAAGAAACAACAGTATCTGTGGCGGTTATGAAGATAATTACACAACACTCATTACTCATGAGCATATCATTAGAATCGGCAAAGAACGCCATAATTAATGGTATATAAATAGATAAATAAACGCATGTTTACCTTGAATGTTGTAAAAAATCGTTTACAAAATGGACGCCACTTTCAGCTCTGTGATATCCTTGCTAATTACGTGAGTATCGGTCCTCAGAAAACTTTAGCACTTGTCAATCTGACTCTTTTGCAATGTGAGCATCCTTTAATTAAGACCTTAATTGGCCTTAGACAGACATCGGTAGATGTTGGTTCAACATACATTTTATTATCTCCCTGTGGTAATGTAAAGTCCATTTATAATTTTAGTAAATATAAGGCGGCTATTAATAGCAGATGCGAACAAATCAAGACATGTTTTAAATGATATAGCTCGGAAAAGAAGAGTCCTACTCCACACAAGTTCTTAACTTTACATGTTCTTGAATAAAATGTAAGTAAGAGAAACGTAAAAAATAAGTAAAATTATAATTTATTTTATACGGTTACGTTTTGTAAAAGAAAATATGCCTTAAAGAAAATAAAACGTTCCCAAAACACGTACACCGCAGTATAAAATATATACGTTAAACAATGTATTGCCAGTTGAACAAGAAGCAGTCTGAGACAGCAAATTTCCCACCGAACTTCGCGAACAATAATCGATCCGCGAAAAATTATCGAACCTGAACATGACGACGATATGCACATCTCCATTTGATACTGATGCTTCCCAATAAGTTTCAAGAAAATCCAGTCAAGGGTCACTGAAAAATAGCGTTAACAATAATGTTCCATCTTACCTTTCAAAATGCCAAACTCCGCGACAAATCGAACCGAAACACCAGGGCGATAAGCGCCATTGTTACCGATGCTTCCTAGCGAGTTTCATGAAAACCCAACCAAATTCTCAAATGGCCATATCTCCGCACAGAATCATCAATCTGGAATACGACGGCGATACCGATGCATCCCAGAAAGTTTCATGAAAACCCAACCAATGGTTATTGGGAAATACCGCGGACACAAGTGTGACGAGCGGACGGACGAAGAAAGACTTCGGCGAGGGATAATACAATACTATAGAGATATTTTCGCTTTATGACTCTGTCTGTAAAGTATATAAAATATTTAAATTAGCTACAGCAAATGTATACGAACAGCACTGTAAATAATATCGTTTTTGTATACGAACCGCACTGATTTCTAGCGTATACGAACCGCAATGTGCCATTTTCATGATGGAATACGAACCGCACTGTTTACCTTTCGAATAAATGGGGGGAAATGCATGTTTTGATACATTTTAGACAAAATAAAATATGTGAGCGTTTAGATATCAATACAAAACAATATTGTACGAACTATTGCCATTCTCGGTTTCGACAGAAACGAGAATTTTGTAAAAACGGATGGCTTGTCTCGCTTCGATTTCAACTCAAATATTTGTTGTGCCTTTCGGTAATGATTGCAAGAAAAATGCGAGACCATTCGCTACAAACTGTATAGCCGTGCGAAAATAAGTCATTCACCTGACTGCCAATACCAGTTGTTAGTTTTGTAATGCAAAATTATGCCATATTGAATAAAAAAAGTGACACACTTACCTCTCGCTGTTTATACAGTCCGCCATCTTGAGTTATACAAACTGTATTATACCTACTGGTTACACCACAGTGGCCTTTCAGCCTATATATGGAGGAGCACGTGACATATGAAGGAGCACGTGATTAAAACTGTTGGAGTAAAATACTGGCCAAAATGTTGGGGGTAAAAGACTGCCCATAAGTGTAGCCAATAATCCCTGCCACCACATGAATCACGTGACGATAGCTGACGCCATGTGATTACAAAATGGCGATACACTAGGTAATGTTTGGTACAGTAAAGTCTTGCCGTAACCAAAAGGCAATTTGGCAATAACATCACCACCTTCGAGAAGATGTTGAAAATATGCAACCTGTTTTGGCTTGGGTGTAATTTCTTTATTAAATTTACGCACAGCTTCTGTAATGTTCTCAACGGAATACATGTTTGTTTACATGTAACCAAGTAACCGGTTTGCATATAATATATATATTCGCTAAAATTGATTTTATTTTATTCATACATTATTTTTATGACCAGACACCGTTTTCACACTATTTTCCTATATTATGAGCAAAGCAAGTTGAAATATTGACCTAAAAATATTTAACCAAAAATTAAACTTAGCTGGATTTCGGCTATAAATGTGTGTGGTGGCAGTGGTTACTGTAACATATAGGGGAAGTAACCACTGCGGGGAGTTAACATATAGAAGTAACCACTGCTGGGAGTTTGAAGATCGTGTTGTTGTATTGAAATTGCTGTTTTGAAATTGGCGCTATGTCATAGGTCCATATATTAGGTAACTATTACAGCTATAACTTTGAAACTTTGAAACTTTATACAGTTGTTCTACATCATAACATGACCCAGCATATCAGGTTTCATAACTCTGTTCTACTTTCTGCAAAAGTTATGTCCCTTTTTGAACTTAGTATATTGGTTAAGTTTTCCGTTAAGGTCTACTTTTTTGCCAGTATGTTTTTTGGAAACAAATACGACTTATTGTCATCCCTTGATCGGCGTCTGCATATTTGGTTAAGTTTTATGTTAAGGTGCACTTCTTTTAGTAACTATAACAGATACAGCTTTGAAACTTTGCTTGAGCATGCTATTTCCTGACGCAGGCCATGCAATACTGGTTTCCACCCAGGAAAATCTCATGATCAGCCATACTTGGCACACACCTCACAAAAATCAGTGTCAAACATTCAAAAAACCAAACTGTATGATATCTTACCACTACAAACCCTTCTTCCGAATACATGTCCACCTACCCCAGCCATTTGTCATACTACACATTTCACTGATCATATCAGCTTCTTTTTTGATATTTTTTTTACTTAATTCAAACTACCTCATCTTTCTAAAAATCTTCATAACATTCCAGAAATATATATCATCAGCAATTTATGCAAATACTTAAATATGTTTTAATATTTTAAGTATGTGCCTTTGTTCTCAAGTTACTATTGCTTACTGTTGCCATATAACTTTTTAAAATATTTCTACATTTTTGTTGTTATATAATAACAATTTGCAAATAAATACACATGTTTGTTTCCTCCTTTTGAAAACATTCTACGCCGCCCTGATGCAAAGCAACAGTTTCTTCTTGTTTTTATTTAAATCGAAATCAATACACAACAATACACAACAATACACAACAATACACAACAATACACAACAATACACAACAATACACATCAATACACATCAATACACAACAATACACAACAATACACATCAATATACAACAATACACATCAATACACAACAATACACATCAATACACAACAATACACAACAATACACAACAATATACATTTACAATTCACACATTACAATATCTGTGGAAAGCGATAATAATATTTTATTTGATAACATAGCAAAAATGGTATAATATAGTACAGTAAACATACAATGCTCAGACATTATTATCTACAATATATGTATACATCGTTACGTAAGATATTTCCTTTCGGAAAAAAACACACTAAAACAACACGTAACACAGCAAATATATATATAGTATTCCTGCAAAGTTTCATTATTGACAGAGTAAGCGTTTGGATCAAGCATGTGAACAAACTTAGGATGCAAAATTTTGCAAAACAATTTAACGTTAAACTGACTCAGTTTTTCAAAGAGGAATTTCAACATTTATGAATTTCTTGTTACAACGTGTACTGTGATTAAAACGTCTACAACATCACAGTTGTGTCCTTTCTCTAACTAACTGCAACTTTTTGTTTTTACAAAATATCTTGGGATTTCCCTGGAATATATATGGAATTAAGTGTGAAGTATATACAATATATAGCGGAAATTCCCGTGTCGCCTTTCTTTTTCCTTTCAGTATATATCTATATATCATTTTCTAGGACTGTATGTCTTTGATTTACTATGTTATCTTGGGGAGTTTTTTTAAAACAATAAAATAATCTTAGATAGAATATTTAAATTAAAAAAAAATGCAAATAGCGTTTGTATCACTCCATCCATCTCCATAACCTCCAAACCACTTAGATCCACACTGTCATCATTAACATAACAATAACTAAAGAAACATTGTATTTGTTATTATGCATGTGCCTTGGTAAACACAAGACTTTCTTAGATGCAGGTTGTCTGGCTGATAAGAACAAAACAAAAAAAAACACTAATTCATCCTGTGGTTGAGTTCATTCCATATGGTATTGTGAAACACAGCAAGCTTATTATTTCATATTGCAATGCATTGAAGACAATAATAGAAAAAATTTATATATATATTTAAGCCTTCTTTGCAAACACGTATGTAGGACCATAATTTTCCCAGATCACATTTTTCACACACTTGTGAAGAATAAGATCCTATTCTTCACATTTTCAAATGTGACATATGTGTTTGTCCAAAAAGGGGGTTAACAAGAAAATCACATTTTTCACAGATTCTGTCCGTGCCTGTTAGTGTTGCAACGTATTTATGGCATCATCATCATCCTCATCTTCATCATCATCATCATCATCATCATCATCATCATCATCATCATCATCATCATCATCATCATCATCATCATCATCATCATCATCATCATCATCATCATCATCATCATCATCATCATCATCACCATCGTGAGGGGCAGATATATAATTATTTTTGTTTTGCCTTCGACGTCTGTCCGTCCGTCCGTCTGTCCGTCCGTCTGTCTGTCTGTCTCCATAACCCCTGGCCAGATTCACACGAGTGACTGGTACCAAACCTAGTTGTGCATATCGTTCGTCCATTTTCCACTGCTGGTTTGTTCACACTGTAGAGGCCACATTGTTCAAGTAAACGTGATCAAACTTGGCAAAATAATATGTTGTCACAAGATCTTGGCCAAGTTCGATTATAAGCATAATCGGAATATTAGATCAGGGGTTGTGGCCCTTGAATTTTCAAAATTTACCATATTTATGCCCCCGAAATTTTTTCGGGGGCATATAGTAATCGCACCGTCCGTTCGTCCGTCCGTCCGGATTCTGTCCGTCTGTCCGTCATTCCGCAATTCGTGTCCGGACCGTACCTTCGAAACCCCTGCATGGATTTTTTATTAACTTGGCACAAGTGATCACCATAATAAGACGATGTGTCGCGAGCAAAACCCAGGTCTTCAAGGTCAAGGTAACACTTAGAGGTCAAAAGTCAAATTGTGTCCGGTCAATAACTCTGGCATTCATGGACGGACTTTCAAATAACTTGGCACGAGTGCTCACCACAAGACGATGTGTCGCGCACAAAATCCAGGTCTGTGGCCTCAAGGTCAAGGTCACACTTAGAAGTCAAAGGTCAAATGGTGTTCGATCAATAACTTTTGCATGCCTGGACGGATTTTCAAATAACTTGGCACAAGTGCTCACCACAACCAAACGAACGACGTGACGTGCACAAAATCCAGGTCCATGGATCCAAGGTCAAGGTCATACTTAGAGGTCAAAGGACACTTCGGGGGGCATTTATCACTTACAGTGATATTTCTTGTTTTATCATGTTTTCCATCTAGCGCCAAATCTTAATCATGTTTGGACAAAATATGTTAGGCCATTATACGATTTCGGTCAGGTTCGAATTTAAACCATTGATTAGACCGTTGTGAAGAGTTGCCTGCCCTTGATTCAGCAAACGTATGTCAAAAAGCTTATCACCAATGGAGGGTCATGGGTTCGAGCCCCACTAGCGGCGCTAACGATCTGACTCTTTAAGTGAGAAAGTTGACTGTTTCTTACGTAGGATGGGAATCTAGTACCTTCCTTCCCATGACATATGGTTAGGTAAACTATCCGCCTGTACATGACTGAAATACTGTTGAAAACGGGCGTTAAACTTGGAAAACAAACAAAACAAACAATGTCGTATGTTGAAATGTTACACACGGTAGTAACTACATGTGTCACCAATCCTAATCATTCTTGGACTCCTTGTCTATGACTGTCAGATCTTTATTAGTTCAGTTTTCAACCAGATTGGACCACTGGGTCAAGATTTACGTGCCATTAATTTATCAAAAAATGCTATTTTTAAGAATGTTTGCAATCTAGCATGCTCATTTCTTAATCGATCCTGTCCATACATGGAAATACATGTAATATTTGTGGCATAAAGATCTCGATAAAGGTCGATTTTGAGCCCGATTAAACGGTCGGATCAAGAGTTGTATGCCCTTGATTTATCAAAGAATGGCCCCCCTTTGAAGAAGCGGAGTATATGGCTTTGCAAATGGCGGTTTGTAGAACATGTATATTAACTTGAGGAATCCTTAATTTGGTATGCGCGTTGGTCACGCGTATTGATTTTGAAGTCAAATGTCAAGGTCGCGGTGACTTTGGACAATGGAACGATACGATACATGTTGTCCACGACCAGTAGGGACATGTATGTTTACAAAAATATATTGTACTTGATACATGTATAGCAACATCTCTTTCCTTGTTGGCCTTTGTGACCGCTTTAAATAGGGGCATCTTGGCTAAACCATGCGGTAAAACATGTAGGATTCCTCGATTCCATGAGTCTGTCCTGTTGGTCCGTTTTCACGTGTCTGCTCCATAACTTCCTCATGCATGATGAGGTGAAGATTTGAACCAAGTTTCATGAAAATCCTACAAGCAAGTGGTTTAGGAGATATGGATCGGAGACGAAATCCTGGGCTCGAATCTTTGACCTGCAACCGCAACCTTTAACTTCAGCTTACTCACCTGTAACTTGGGTTCTGCAAGTCGCCTCGATGAGGTGAAGATTTGAACCTAGTTTTATGAAAATTCTTCAAGGGGTTTAGGAGCGGACACGAAATATTAGCCAAATCCTGGGCTAGGATATTTGACCTACAACCGTGACCGTGACCTTGAGCCGACGCACCTGGAACATGGGTTCTGCACGTTTTCTCTATAATAATAATTGTCTATATTTATAGAGGATAACATGTTTTGCCTACGACCATTCTTACACACGGTGCTCTTGAGTACGGAATGAGACCCGTATTCATTGATTATGGATTTTGGCTCCTACAACAGGGATTTTGGTCTCTGTTATAGTGATAATTGTTTGATATACATGTATAGAATAATTATTTAATTATTGCCTTTGTTTCCGACCAGTTTTATCATGGACGTGTTCCGAGTGGGGTTCAAACGTACGACCCTCCGATCGCAAGTCCAACACGCTAACCGCTCGGCCACGCCGCGATGAGATGATGGACATACATGCCCGAGTTTCATGAAAATCCTTTCAGGGATTTAGGAGATATGGAGCGAACACGAAATATAATCAAATGTCTTTTAACATCAATGTGTGACCTTGACATTGACCCGAGGCGGTCGAAGCATGTGCTCTGAACATCGCCTTCATATGTGAATATTTGTGCCAAGTTATTTTAAAATTCCTCATTTCATTACAATATTACAGCCCACACACGAAATGCTAACACACGGACATGTACCATACCATAGTTGACATAAATTACAATTTAGTTTGGCACTAGCCGGGATCGAACCCGCACCGCTACGGCGACAGCGCCTAGCAACAACAACTTCGAACACGCTAACAACTGCGCTACCGCAACAACTCCCAAAAAGGTTTCGCAAGTTAATATACGTTAACCCTTTTTGATGGATCAGTTTCTATGGAAACGAACCTAATAGCATACGACTTACGGTAAATACATTTCGGAGTTCATAACCCAGCCATATGTGAAAAATGCGATTCAGATGTACGAGGGTCATTCAATAAGTTCTGTCACTAACGCGTTTTTACAATTATGTGCTCGTTGAGAGTGTTGATGTTTGGTACCAAATAAACGAGAGTTGCACTACCATTCCATTGATGGTAAAATGAATGTTGTATCTTTTGTGTGACGAAAGTTATGGAACATTTAATACATATCACTTATACATACTGAGGCATTTTCGTCCTGAGTTTTATCAGGTATGTTAATTGTTACTTTTTTAAATGCCTGTTTCTCTTTAAGTACTTGTCGAAGACCTTTGAAATTTCTCATACATCAATAATTATATCTGTGCATTACAATATTCAGAATTTAAGCATGATAGATGAAAAGGCATTGTCTTAGAAATTAACATTTTTAGCTAACATGTAAAATTAATTTAATGATAAATGGACATTAAATGGAAGGGCAGTCTTCTGAAATAGCGTTTTTGGATGATCAATATTTTCACTAAACATTGTACCAAATTATACAATAATGTATTGAATATGAAATTTAAACACTGAAGGACCAGGATTTGTAAAAAAAATATGAAAACATAGCAATGAGAATAATTACGACATTTAAAAGATCTTATAACATTTCTGTAAACAAAATGAAGAAAGTCAGTGTTATTTCTGCTAAAATTAAGGGATATGCATTCACTCATATCTGGTTTGCAACAAGACCTTTCCGAATTCTCGAAAATCATTTTCATGAATTATGGGTGAATAACAACAGATGGCGTACACAAAAATTTAAAAGCATAGAATTATTCAAATAGTTTTCACAACGTTTTATAACAAGGACATTTTCAGAGATGCCAGTATCCAATGGTAGGGGGAGGTAATTCAGGGGTATAAATAACCGGACATTTTTCATTTAAGTTGTGGTATTTAAGAGAGCGAACCCCAGAAGTACTATTAATACACTACTTTATCTCAGTGTAATATCCAGTTCAAAGGATATATGCCTAGTGACAGAACTTTTTGAAGCACCCTCGTAAAAATGCACATTTTTAGTAAAATTGCACATTAATATTGAAATGTGAAGAATGTGATTTCATGTCACATTAAAAACCTTCATCGATCACAAATTTCACAGGAAATGTGAAATATGTGACTGTGTTGTGTGAAAAATGAGATCCCATTCTTCACATCTGTGACGAATAGGATCCTATTCTTCACACGTGTGAGGAATGTGATCCGTGAAATTATGGTCCTACACATGTATGTAAAACTCTTCTAGTAGGGAGTATTCTGTGATTAATTCGTATTTGGAACCATTGTATTGTTGTACTCTTTGTACATTTGAAAGGAGCTATATACATTTCTGTCCAAGTTTCATCTTCTATATGATACATCTCTTCCCATGTGGCTATTGGTAGTTTAGACAGATCGAATTATTTTCTGAAGTTTTACAGAAGGCTATATAGGGAAAAAACTCAGTAATACATCTTCTTCTCTGAAACTACAAGAGCCAAAGGTTTAATATTTTGCATTTACTATTAGCTTATGGTCCTCTACCAAATTTGTTCAAATGGTGACCCTGGGGTCATATCTTTCCCTACCGGGGTCACAGCTTTACATAAAGCTATATAGGGAAGATCTGTTACAATAGTTTTCTCAGAAACCGCTTTGTCAGTTTTGACCAAACATCACATGGTTGATCCTTTGGTGAATGGTTTTCAAATTTGTTAAACTTATGTCAGTGCGACATCCAAGATGATCGCCATAGAAAAAATACTTCATTTACTTCTTGTACACAAGGAACCTAGTGTCGTGTGTTCTTGTACACAGGGAAGTTAGTGCCGTGTGTCTTGTACACAGGTAACCTAGTGCCGTGTGTTCTTGTACAGGGAACCTAGTGCCGTGTGTTCTTGTACACAGGGAACCTAGTACCGTGCGTTCTTGTACACATGTAACCTAGTGCCGTGTGTTCTTGTACAGTAAACCTAGTGCCGTGTGTTCTTGTACACAGGGAACCTAGTGTCGTGTGTTCTTGTACACATGGAACCTAGTGCCGTGTGTGGTGTGTTCTTGTACACAGGGAACCTAGTGTCGTGTGACGTGTGTTCTTGTACACAGGGAACCTAATGCCGTGTGTCGTGTGTTTCTGTACACAGATAACATAGTGTCGTGTGTCGTGTGTTCTTGTACACATGGAACCTAGTGTCGTGCGTTTTAATCACACTTGTTTCTTTTACTTGTTTTAGTCTTCTTCTTTTTAATTTTAAAATTTCGGTTGTGGGTGTTGTTGTGTTTTGCTCTTGTAAAAAAAGTATTGAATGGGATTTAGTGATGAAACCCTTTTACATAAGAGCCATTTTAGCTTGTAGGGCATCCACAGGCCCTCATGTGCCTCTTGTTCTTTATTATTATTAATGATCGCAAACCCCTGGACTATCACGTTTGCTCACTTGAAGTTCCTGGGGTCAAAGATGGCCAGCCCCGAGGTCCAAAGTTTGTATAGTAGAGATTTTGCATGTTTTTACATAGACTTTAATACATAGGGAAAACTTAAAACAGCTTCAGTCAGCATTTGCGAGGGGACGCTTTTCTCATCATTGCGAAGATCCTCATGTGATCGATTCAGGGACATTTTGCCTAACTCAGATGCTTACTGAAAAAAATGACTTTAATTCCGTCACAAAGAACGTTTTGTAAAGGTGAGAGAATGTAACATTCTTGCGTCTTTGTTAATGTTAGTTTAAACTTATTTATTTTACATCGATTGTAACGAAAGCTCTATGAACTTATCTGAATCACTCTCGATGTCTTCCTGGGTAGAACCATTACTAAGCAATGCAGATAAAGTTTCTTGCTCAGGGCCTCACCGCATATGGCAATGGCGGGAATCGAACCCACGACTTTTTGGATTATGGGTCCAACGCTCTACCACTAGACCACAGCGTTCCACTAATGATAATGTTGTATAATTTTGCTTTATTTTGTAAGTACAATAAAGGCTGTCCATAAAGTTCGTAGACACATTAATTAAATTGTTAAAGATGTACCCTATTTTAGATCAGCTATCCTGCCAACAACAAGCAAAATTTACAATTTACCAATTATTGTTCACTATAATTATAGCCAATGTTTTGTGGATCACCTTTTCAAATTTCATAATCAAAGGTTTGTAAATATGGCAGTTACAGAGTTTATTGTATGTTTTATACTAAACGTCCGGCGCATGTATAATATAAACCGCCTTAAAGTTCATGACGTTACATCCTTCCATTTCTCTTGATACGTCTGCGAACCATTGTTTATCTATGTTTGATAATAATGCCATTGTTTCATCTTTTTAGTTCTATGAAATCTACGAATCATCTGTCTCGACGTTGTGCCTGTATGTGTGTGAATAGCGAAAAATCTATAGGCGCAATATCTGGACTGTAGGGTGGATGTTACAACATCGTAACGATGAGCTCTCGATTTGTTGTGTAACGCAGCTCTTCTTCTCTAGTTATATAAATGCAACCCGGCTTGGCTTAGTGGTAGAGCGTCCGCCTGGTAGGGCGTCCGCCTCGTATGTGGGAGGTCGTGGGTTCAAACCCCGACCACCCATGCCAGAAACCTCATAAGTAGAAACCGTAGTGATATCACTGAAAGAGATTTAACATGCGTACGATGTAACATGCATGTACACATTACGCATTACATATACATACACCGCACTGAACTTCATTTTATTTATTTATATGCTTTTACAACCTTGATGCGTCAAACCCTCTGGTTTCACGCTGTCAAGTTAATTGTTTGATTAATTGTAGGTTATACGTAATTAAAACACCACATAAAACGCACGTTATATGGTGGCTCGTCAATTAATTATAAGGATGACTTCACGTAGGGACATTTACCATATGTTATTTGTATGCTGGATGTAATTATTATCATAAAAGCTCGGGCATATTTAAACTTAGATTACTTAGTGAAATACTCAGAACACATTCTGGACTGGTTTCATTAAGGGACATAGATATATAGTGGACTAGTAAGTATACTTTCATTTACTTTTCCAGTTCATGAAACCGCACCTTTTTTAATCAATGTACACACGTATACATTGATGATAAAATAATAATCATCATCGTTATCATCATACTACTACGACGACGACGACGACGACGACGACGACGACTTCTGCTACTATGAACAATAATATTAATAACACTATTAAAAATAATAAAGTAATTATAAATAATTTAAATAATTAAATAATAATAAATAACAAGGATTTAACGAGGATTTCATATTTGGCTGGTAGCCAGTTTAACATGATCTTTGAAATATATAATTACATTATGTTCACACATCATTGAAGCGATGTAATAACTTGAATATACGTCGTTACAAGCGTTTGACGTTTCAACGTTATTTAAGAAATAGAACATCGTTTACTGTGAATTATCGTTTAATATATCACGGTTTGGAGTTCAATTGTAAACAATAATTTCACGAGCCAGAAGCGCGAGTGAAATTATTGTTTACAATTGAACGACAAACCGTGATATATTATAGATAATTCACCGTAAACGATGTTCTATTTCTATTCTATCCCTAAAATGTGAAAATAACGCACATATCTGAAATCTTTCGCATTGCTTTGCTTACTCTCCTAACGTTGCATACGTTACAATGCGAAATGCGTAATGCGCAATGCATATTCTCCTAACGTTGCAAATATATCGTTCAATATAACGAGATATTTTAAACTAGGCTATATAGTGCGGGTGTATTAGAATCTATTTTATAACATAACGTCCCTTGTTAGCAGTGTCGAACACCCATTTAATACTCTATTGTATGACACACGTGTAATACAACCTGGAACGCTTTTGATTGGTTGAGTTAAACCTGTAACACTACGCATGTTTATTAACTGAAACTATTTTATTTATTACAAATTCACCCAGATCTGAGTCATCAACTTATTATTTGTGACAGCTTATAAAAATAATGCACACAAAACATTGTTGTTGGTTTGTTAAAAAGTTGCTAAACTGCTATTTTGTAAAGAGGTAAAACACGAACTCTTTTATACGCAGCGTTTATACTCATCGTCTCGTCCGTCGGATGGGGACGTAAACCGGGCGGTCCCGTGTATCGGTCTATCCTCCGAGCACGTTAAAGAACCATAGGAATCTATTCGATAATAAGAGTAGGGCAGGTTCCCGGATTCCTACATAGGCGTAGCCAGGTTTTTAAAATGGATACGCACACCGAAAAAATACGTTTGGGGAAGGGTGTGTGAGGGGCCTCCCCCGAAAAAAAAAAATAAGGAAGAAATTGTGCATTCTGAGGCACCTTTCTGGCGTTTTATTATGCTTGGCATTTTTTGTATTACGCACGTGCGTATTGTGCGTATAGGGCGCTACGCCCTTGTCTATGTATCCTTCCCCTCTCTCTGGGGCGGCTCTAAATAACCTATACTGTGTTGATGAGCCGTTAAACAACATTCAATTTTATCACATAACGTCCCTTGTTAGTAGTGTCGAACACCCATGTAATATTTTGTTGTATGACACACGTGTAATACAACCTGGAACGATTTTGATTGGTTGAGTTGAATCTGTAACACTACGCAGGTTTTATTGACTGAAACTATTTTATTTATTATAAAGTCATCTAGATCTAGGTCATAAACTTAGTATTTACCACAGCTTATACTAACTAATGAAAGTTATAAAAATCAGTGTGCGATTTTGTTAAAGTCGTCGTAAAACGCCATTTATAAAGAGATAAAAAACGAACTCTTTGATACTCAACGTTGTGTGTGACGTGACGTTGCGACGTCACATAACGTTCTGCCTGATTTTATGACGTTTTGGCGCTAAAGTGTGTCTGACGTCGTGGCGGTTTTATGTCCATCTGAATTATTTTTTACTTATTTGATTGCAATGTTATATGATAAAAAGGATCTTAAACTCGTCCCCATTCCATATAAGCTTTATGAAACTCGTTATGAATTATTTTTAATTTTAATTCGCCAAAAGGCTCGTTAAAATTAAAATAATTCATAACTCGTTTCATAAATCTTATATGAAATGGGAACTCGTTTAAGATCCTCTATAGGTTGCAGAAAACTTTTTCTGCTCAAACTCTCTGCACATGTTTGTGTTTACAAACACTATTGAATCCGCACTGAATATTGACATGCAATTTCAATGGATGTTAAATTTTCAAAAACATTAAAAAATATTTTTTTATTTAATTTAAAGATCCTAGCTGATGGGGATTATTTTACCTATAGTTTATCCTTCCTGAAAATGCATATTGAATATTTCAAAGTTATATCTGCTGACCTCTGTGAACTCTGTGAACTTTCACTTCTGTACTGAATCGTACACAACAAAAGGCGGGGCTTCAGCCAGGCTATATTTAGCTGTACGCAACCTATATACGCAACGTTATGAATGAGACGCGACGTTACGACGTCACATATTTTATGACGTTTTGGCGCTAAAGTGTGTCTGACGTCCTGGCGGTTCTATGTCCATCTGAATTATTTTTTACTAGTTATGTGATAAAAAGGATCTTAAACTCGTTCCCATTCCATATAAGATTTATGAAACTCGTTATGAATTATTTTTAATTTTAACTCGCCAAAAGGCTCGTTAAAATTAAAATAATTCATAACTCGTTTCATAAATCGTATATGAAATGGGAACTCGTTTAAGATCCTCTATAAAATGAGGCTTAATACTAAATATACAATTACAATATTTAATTTTTAAACAGTGTTAAATGTGAGGTATTTATTTAATGTTACTGAAATGTACATCACTTTTAATGACAGAACGTGTTTCCTCCCTATGCCAGATCTGGTAAATACTAATTCTGAAAAAAAAACACTGGAGACAAACCTCTTTAAACCATTGTTTTTTATTTAAAGCAAAAAAATGCTTGTATACTAGCTGCTAGTGGCTAATGGTTGCGCATTCTTAACTATATATACGCTTATCACATTCCGTTTTTCTCTCTTTTTACATTCACATTAAACAAAGAAAAACTGCATTTGATTGTGTTTTATTAGTAATATTATTTAGTATTGTAGTACAGGCCAAACAACGTGTTTATCAATCTCCACGCAGAGTTATCGTTAATTGCACTTACCTCTGCTACATACTGAATTACAAGGTTTTGGTAAAACTGTTAAATTGGAATATTTTTGCCTGAAACGTATTTATTTCTTGTGTAAATATAATTTTCAGAATATCTGCAAATTAGATGTTGCAAGATTTGAAGACAATTTAGTTTTAATCGGGAATAATACTACAAAATAATACATACTTAGATCTCCTCAATCGATACGCATTTGTAAACATTTCAAACCGTAGCTCGATAGCAGAAAATTACTAAAATTAACACACAGAAAAACAATTTGAAAATATTGAAAATAGGTCTATATTTTATCTTTGCGGATCACGCAAAAGGATTTATTATAAACATCCTAACATTTTTGAATAATCAGGTGACCTAACCGTTCGCCCTACTTTCTTTGTTTCTTTCTTTTTCGGTAAATGTGCGATACACTCCTGGGAAATCTGTACGCAACGAGCAGATGGTAGTGCATTAGAATCAGGTCGCTGTCGTACAAGTGTATATTCGTATCATATAAGCACTAACTTAGTGATGTTACGGTGTCCTGTTAGGGCCATCTTACCATCGCATCTTACCATCGACCATCGCATCTTACCATCGCACCTTACCATCGCCCATCGCATCTTACCATCGACCATCGCATCTTACCATCGCATCTTACCATCGACCATCGCATCTTACCATTGAGCATCGACCTAGGTCGATGGTAAGATGCGATGGTAAGATGGTCGTAACAGAACACCGTATGATGTAGATACTGACTTTTAGTACGGTGATCCCATCTACTTGACAGTCTACTTCGTATCGTACAGAAACAAAATTATAGACAATGTATTGGTGCTTTAAGTAGTTGACATTTCTTGTATATTGATATGGTTTGCACATCACCTTTCACATTACAGCTTTGGTAATTGCTTCTTTTTTTTCTCTCACAAATTTGATACTTTGATGATTATACATAATTTCTAGAAAACAGAACAGTACAGATTCGTTATTTACATCTCAGGTTACATACATGCATGATTACATGACAATGACATGACAATGACATGGAATAACTAGATGCAAATAACACAATTTACGAAACTGAACAGAAAAGAATGATTATCGGGTATTACTTAATATTTCCAAGTATAAATTTTCGGAGTTTCATGATAAGCCACACAAAATAAACACCGTCAAAGTTTGTTTATAAATGTCATTGGTCTAACCTTTTGTACTATGCACTAACCTTTTCAGGCAATGTACAGATTCTTCCACATGAGTGATGTTTAGGGCACAGAAGAAGTGGAGTGCGTGGTCCAGTGGTAGAGCGCCGAACTCCAGATCGAGAGGTCGTGGGTTCGATCTTCGCCGCGGCCACGTTATTTATCCTTGAGCAAGATAATTAATCCACATTGCTTAGTACTGGTTCTACCCAGGAAGCCATCGAGAGTGATTAATCTAAGTTGCAATAAATTGTTTCGCAGTCGATGTAAAATAAATATGTTTAAAAAAAAAGTATCAGTTTTCCGACAACATTTTACATTTATATAAATAAAAGAACCTAGGCATTTTGAAATATTCTGAATATGAATTATTTCACCCCAATCCAATGCAAATTGTGTATGACATGACATACTAGTATGTAAATAAAAAAAGGACGTGTAAAGGACAATACATTGGACAAATGTAACATTCACAGAATACAGTCAACCAAAATCACGCATACAAAACAAACAACAGTTACAAGGGAAAGCAGACATAAGTTATTTTATGTTATAATTTCCGTAGTGGAAAGAACTTTGATGGGGTGGGAGTGGGCTAGTGTGGTGGCGGGGAGATAACGCGTACTATAGATGGAAACCAATTATTCTGCACGTCGATAATGTGTCAGTCAGAGCAAAGTAATTATACATAATCACAAATATCCTGTTGACGTTAGTAATTGACAATTAATCACAAACTCCTTAGAAAGTCGTTAGATCCGGCTACTATTTCCTGCCACTGAAATCAATGTAATCCTAAGATAAGAGTAACAATTGCGGTTTTGAACTGATGTCCTGAGCGAGTCAGAATACGTAATAGATAGAGTATGGTTTCATTGAGTTGGTTCATTTAAACATCGAGATGGGCGTAGCTTATTGAGGTGTTTAAATTAACCAACAAGATGAAACCATACTCTATGTGTTTTGTAGCATGTCCATTTCAGCTCTATTTCAGTTATTCTAACAGTTATTTTCACTGTTATTCTCACAGTTATTCTGACAGGTCTTATTTTCAATTAAACGATTTACACCTGTGTCTGAACAAAGAGAATTTTCTGTGACCATGCTACAAATATGGGTTTATTTCAGTAATTCGAGATCTACAAAGAAGATACAATAACATGGCGTCCTTCATACATCTCACGTGTTCGATTCTACTTGTTGCCACCGTGGGTGCACAGATTTTTACCATACAGGCGGATTTTAAAAGAAACAGGGACAACCACCCAGTATGGGACCTCTCAAAGGCTTCCAACGGCAAAGCAGTTATCATGGAGCCGCATAAATCGCTGTCCCTGAACTTTTGTTTACGACAACGAAGTAACGTAAAGGTGCATGACTTCCGGTTCTCCAATGGCAACAATAGTGAGATAGTTGTCGTGGATATAGACCACTGGGCCATGGGCATGTTTCCGACACCTCCGACGATAGACCATCAGTGGGACAACTTTCTATCAACTGGTTCGTTTCCGAGAGTGTTGACGTTGGCAACAGGGTGGCACCGTGTTACGGTAAGATACTACGATTTTAATCAACAGTATTATAGTAGGTACATCAGATTTTAATGCACCCACTGGGTTGGGTGGAGGGAGGTTGGGTGGGGTGGTTGGGAGGCATATAGATTTGCACTTGTCCGTCCATCCGTCCCAAAAACTTGTGTCGCACGATCCTCCATAACTATTTAACCCACGGTCGCCAAACTTAACAGGAATGTTGACCAGCAAGTGAAGGTGCGCACCTGGGTTTTTGTTTTTATTTTGGACCAAGTACCACAGAGTTATGGCCATTGACTTAGTCAAAATAGTGGCTGAGCAAATTGTGTCGCTTGATCCTCCATAACTATTTAACCCACGGTCGCCAAACTTCACAAGAATGTTGACCAGCAAGTGAAGATGCGCACCTGAGTTTTTATTGAGTCGCCATGCGTCAGCATGGCTGACTCTTGGGAATCGTGTATGTATATGTATATAGTGCAATTTCTGAATAGGGAGTCTTTAAAACGGGTGAGGAGCTTTACCACTTTCGGCAATATAGACCCCTTTAACTGCCTCAAATACAACTTAATTTGATAAGGTGACTGACATGAACGTTATGTATACCGAGTTATATAACTACTAATTGTGAAATAATGAAATAATTGTAATTGTATACAGTATAAACGTGTCTTTTTTTGTAAGTTTACCACAATATTATGCGCATTAATACACCAAAAATCGGATTGGGAGCTTTACGCACTTCGAGAATGTAGTTCCTTTAACTGACTCAAGTATAACTTAATTTCATAAGGTGACTGACATGAACGGTATATATACCGAATAATATAACTACTGATTGTGAATAATTGTCATTGTATACAGTATATACGTGTCTTTTTTGAAAAAGGAACTGAAATACTATGCGCAATGATACACGGTTATATATTTTATGAATGGAATCAATAGCGTAGTTACCCGGATGTGCGGCTCATGACATGTGCAACCTAGATAACAAATTGGGAACTAAATGTCCGTAAATATTGTAGTTATTGTGGCTAGTACTTTGAGAAATAGTATGGCATCTGCTACAAATAAATACACAATTTGATGAAAAGAATTTGTCAAGAAGTGCTCAGTTCTCTACTACCAAGGTAAACGAATCAAATAGTTTAAAGGGACACACGACAATCTTTGCAGACATTTTGTCACAACTTTGAGATCGACAATTATTGACATAAAACTACATTATCCTGCTATTAGGGTTGTGTTTTCTTTCCTCTTTGATAAATAATACCATTTTTGGCATTCAAAACACATTAATGCATGAAAAAAGTTCGTAAATAATGGTATTTCGATTGAATGTTTGTGAAAACAGCGGTGTCATAGTAGTTCGGATGGTACATAATACCGGATATTTTTTTTTTTTTTTTTTTTTTTTTTTTTTTACATTATCAAATAAGAAAAACTGTCCTTTACAAATACATGTTGGTGGGAAAAAAAATATAATTATATGTATAGATACAGATATAAAGTATATTTCTATCATTATTCAAGATGTAAGGAGTTCCTGGAATCCTACTTTTAAATGCTTTCTAGTCTAGGCGCCTAATTCTTTAACTTGTAGAAAGTGATGACAAAAAGGAAAATATAGCCGCAGGAGTCCCTGATAGTCTAATAAAAAATGATTAAAAACTTGGCTCCAGTTTCACCAAGTCGACTCTGATTATTATCGTTTGGCAAAAAGTGCTAGTACTCTCCTTTGCATCGGTTATAAATTACTATGTAATATTCTATTCTAACTTATTTGAAACAAAGTAGTAAATACGTCCACTGACTAGGAGCATAAAGTGGAAGCAAAAAGAAAAATATAGTCAGGAGGTTCTGAGTTTGATTACTACATATGTAACAAATGTGAGGTATAAAAGCGAATAAAGACTAATTTCCAATAAGGAAAAAATATTGGACCTTTCCATTTTAAATCAGGGCCTGTCCATTTTAAATCAGAGCCTGTCCATTTTCAGAAGCAACAAGCCCTGGGCCTGTCTCTTAAAATAATTGCACTGACATACACTCGAAAACCAAAACCGACGTGGTTGAAAAAAAGAATTCCGTCACAAGCATTTTTCAACATAACCTTTAACCCCACCAAGAAGACAGACACTGTTCAATCTTGGCGACTCTCAGGACCTTCAGTCCTTTGATTTTATTTTGGACCAAGAACCAAATAGTTATGGCCCTTGACTTGATCAAAATTGGGGCTGAAAAACTTGTGTCGCGCCCTCCTGCATTACTATTTAACCCACGGTCGCCAAACTCTACAAGAATGTTGACCAGTAAGTGAAGATGCGCACCTGAGTATTTTATCGTTATTTTGGACCAAGAACCACGGAGTTGTGGCCCTTGACTTAGTCAAAATAGGAGCTGATATACTTGTATCGGTGCCTCTTCCATTACTATTTAAACCACGGTCTCCAAACTTCACAGGAATGTTGATTAGTAAGCGGAGATGCGCACCTGGGTTTTCATTTTTATTTTGGACCAAGGACATCAAAGTTATGGCCCTTGACTTAGTCAAAATAGGGGCTGATAAACTTGTTTCGCGCCCTCCTCCATTACCTTTTTTAACACACGGCTGCCAAACTTTACAGGAATGTTGACCAGCAAGTTTGCTTGACATCAAAATAGTGGCTGAAAAACTTGTGTCGCGCTCTCCTCCATTTTTTTACAGGAATGTTGACCATCATGTGAATTGAAGTGAATTGAACTGAATGTTGTTTAACGGCTCATCAACACATTATAGGTTATTTAGAGCCACACCAGAGAGAGGGGAAGGATACATAGGAATCCGGGAACCGTGCCCTACACTTATTATCGAATATATTCCTATGGTTCTTTAACGTGCTCGGAGGATAGACCGATACACGGGACCGCCCGGTTTACGTCCCCATCCGACGGACGAGGCTAAAGGAAAGTGTCTTGCCTAAGAACAAACCGACGAAACTTAGTGGCACAACGGAGGATTGAACCCGGGGCCTCCGACTAGCAAGTGAAGATGCGCACCTAAGTTGAACGTGTTTATCAGTGTGTGTGTGTGTGTGTGTGTGTGTGTGTGTGTGTGTGTGTGGATGGGGACATACGTGTCCTACGGGCACATTTCTTGTTTAAATATTTTTTTCAAATGTTCTAATCCATTATAAAAAAACAGTACTAAAAAAGGTTTTGTTTTAGAACCGTGATTTTCAGATCTAAAATATGAATTCACCATCGATTTTGAATGAAACTGTGCTTGAATGTTTCATCGTAACCCTGGTGCGAAACTTAGGAGAGGACATATTACTGTACAGAATGACTTTTTGTTGTTGTTAAATAAGGGGTCATTTTAGACTCATTCATTATGCTTTTGCTATGTAGAATAGAAAATATTATTTTTTGTCAATTTTATGTCGGACCCCTAGACTCCCAAGAAAGGCCTGATGACCCCAAATTTAATTATAATTACCTTTGACGAAGCTCCTTTTTAGCCGATCGCAATGTTATTACATGACTTATGAAATAACTTCACTGTGTGGTCTTTTCTGGAATTCTCCATTGCCGGTGTGGTATCAGACGCCGAAGTGTAATATATTCGGGGTGTTCATCCTGGTATTCTCGATTGCCGGTGTGGTATCAGACACCAAAATGTAATATATTCGGGGTGTCCATATAGCAGGATCCTCTCCGGGGAGGGGGGGGGGGGGGGGGGGTGGGGGGGGTGTATATGCACGATACATTGGAATACCACGCCGTAGACACGTGACATGATATCATACATTATATTGACACCCTTTATATGGTGGCCAATCAAGGCAGCTACTGGGACCATATTAATGAAGTGATTTGATCCGGCCTGGGATAGAACCCACGACCCCCAATGTGGGAAGCGGACTCTCTACCGCTAAATCACCGGCGCGGTCTCATCTATTGTGACCGATATATGAATGACATGCATTACCAGCTTTTTTATACTCCGCTTTCACAAAATGAAGTGGGGCTGTATAGGAATCACGTTGTCCGTAACGTCCCGTCGCGTCATGTCGCGTCCCGTCACGTAACACATTTTTCGTCTCACACCACAATTTATTTTCCATAGGGACCCATTGTAATGTTTTTGTTCGTGGCATAGAGATAAAACAGATTTTGCAACATGTATTTATACACTTGACATACTGTTCACATGTAATGATATGATGTGTCTCTCTTCAACGGTTTTTCGATTCTGCAAGTATTTTTTTTACAGAATTATGGACCTTTGTTTTTCTTAGAATTGTTTTCATATTAAAAAAATAACAGATATTTTAGGCATGTATTATTCTTGATTTTGTCCATCTCATCGGCTACAGCAAAAAAGCTGGGGGGGGGGGGGGGGAGGGGGAGTGGGGTGTGTGGGGGGAGTTCTAGTTTTAATTGCACCAATGCTACAATCTATGCGTATATAAAATAAATTAGGAGTTGGTAACTCTTAATTAGACGCTCCAGTTTTGAGTTTTGGCCTGGCTTGTTAAAGCCGTTTATATTGTGTCTGAAGAGAATATGTAAGTTATACATATACCTCGTCGTCAGTTGGTTTAGAAACGGTGCAAATATGTTGTGAATGTTGGCTATTGTTGGCGGGGTAGCTACTTTAAGAAAATATACATGCATATTAAGGAAATATGCATGCATTTAAACTTGGTTGCCTGAATAGTTACGCAATATGCGATAAGATTGATGTACTATTTGTTTCCGACAATGGTTAGTTTCATTAAAAGTGCATAGATCTATCAAAGTTCATGACAATTAATATGCATTAATATGTCAACGGTAATGGTTTGATAGTTAAACACATTTGATATACACGCTTAAGCAAGGAACAGAGCAAGTAAGAACTATAATTTACGCTTTCTCTTTGAAAATTGATTAATGAAATACGAATAAACATTCTAAAAAGAATATAAATGTGACGTAAATAGACAGCCGAAATAAACTATGTAAACGCTCAATCATGTTTGCGGTAATATAAATCGTTATTTCGTGGTAATGTGACAGTGTACATAAAAAGCATCGTCCAATCAAATTGGGCCTAGCCTCTGATGTGACTTCTACTCCACAAAAGCTGTGATGTGGTCTAGTGGTAGAGGTTGGACCCATGATCCAAAAGTCATGGGTTCGATCCCTGCCATATCCATAGGTGTCGTGTTTGCTTAGTACTGATTCTGCACAGGAAGTCACCGAGAGTGATTAAAATAAGTTCAGAGAGCTTTCGTTACAATCGATGTAAAATAAATAAGTTAAAACTAAATTAGAAAAAAAATGTATTCATTCACGTACAAATTACAACTAAACTGAGATAAACTAAGAAATTGTATTTTATTTACAGGTAAAGTTTAACGGAACCGCAGACGGCATTGCTGTTGACAAAATAGATCTCGAAATTGACGACAGCATACTCACTTCTGACATTTTCTCGTGCGAACTCACGTGCATTCCTGATCAAAACTTCAACCTACGCCAAAACGATATATTAACGGAGGCATCTTTCATCGTGCAAGAATCTTATAAAACAACATGCGCGGAGGTGGACAATATCAACATACCAATCTTTAATCCGAGCGTCGAGGTCTACGAAATAACCGCCGCGCTTCCACAGTACCGTGCGTTCTCTAACTGGCGAGAAGAGAACACAACCGGATGTCCTCATCTGTCACCAATATATTGGTCTTTTAACAATATGGAACTGACTCCATCGACGCGCCAGGTTGCCAAGACGGACAAAGCCGTTATGTACTTTGGCCCAGGGAAAGACCCATATTCCAAACTATCACTTCTACTTATACCCCAGTTTAAACTGGAAGGCAGGTCTAAGGGCATGGTTGATAGTCTGATGGGTACGATATTGAAAATAAAATTCAAACATCTATCGTCCAATGTTCGAGTCACGATGCGCTTCAAAGGGCAAGATCCAATGGTATCTAACCCGGATGTGAAATTGATTACTTCTCACAAGCCCGACGCCGAGTGGAACACGCCAGACTTTAGTTGGACAGACCTAGATTACAACCTCATATTCATTGACCTTGCTTCAAACTCCAGTACACCCTTGCAGCTTGATTACCTATATTTGGAGAGACGCCCGATGTTGGCAGATAAAGTGTTACAGGTTCACAAGGATGATGACGTCATCGTTGAGGTGGTTTTCAGCAATTTTTGGTGGCTCGCTCCCGATTCTATGACCCTCCATCTTTCAAACGGTCAATCCTTCAGCAATGTTTCTTATTTTCGTATATACAAGCCCATTCCGTGGAATTCTGGATACGCGCAGGTCTTTGTTCTGTACATGGACGGAAATGCACGTGTACTTCCGGTTCCACCGGAAGGGGTTGATTGGATACCGTTCGGTTCGTCCGTAATAATTGGTCAGACCGATCCAACCGATGTTAGACCATATGCTTCCATTACAGACGCAACCCTTGATTTAAAAGGACTGACAATGGAATTAAACTACAAAGATCGGGGATTTTGCAAACTAACATTGGTTACAAGTCTTACGGAGACGCGGGTAATAGTTTCCGACATATTTCTCACACGAAACCCAATTCTTTTTCCCTTCACAACTTTCCGTTCTATGTATGTAACTGAGGGTAACACGGACGTAGATCATGTCAGCATCAACGGTATATTTTCGAGAGATATTATGGAGGACTTTGGTGCTGTCATGGGCCGCAGCTTCGTATTTCACCGAAAGTGCATGTCACGCCATCTTAATTTAAGCCCTGACATTTACATTGATATACGTCGAACGAAAAATGACATCGCCGTTGTGGAACTACTGAAATCACAGTCGTTTCAAATTCTTTTACAGCGAATTCAGAATCACCGGTACCGCATGTGGACTCCAAGACTCAGAAGTTGAGCATACGTTTAGGTCAGATACCATTATTGATGCGTCTGATTGGTTGAAAAAAAAGTCTATTAGGGCAAATAGTCAGATTGTAATGTAGATTCTGATTGGATTACATTATCCAACTCAAGACAAATCCCAATAAAACAAATAAAGCTATTATCTTTCCATCATAAAACATGTTCATTTAGGATATTTCACTAAAAGTTGCATTTTTATGGATACAATTGTACTGGGGGTATATTTGCAAAAAGTAAAATGTCTTGACTACCTTTCTGGGAGGGTGCCCACCTTCAGTGAATTCCCCCAATTTGCTGTCATTTTAGAGAGTCTCTAAGATAGTTCTTTAGAGTGTTTGTTTCGACCATTCGAATATAGGAATGGAGGCTGTATGCCAAAAGGCTATAATATAAGCCTATGGAAAATTCAATAGTGGTATACGACCTAAAGGTAAACATGCAGGTTTAACAGACACGAATACTGATCTCAACTGCTTGGACAAATATCTTTAAAGCAGCACACCATTATATTCATTTATCGTGATTGCTTAATTGTGCCAAGTAGTAATCCAGTGTGGTTCCCGTTTCCATGATGTTGCTTTAATAAAGGAACACGATCCCACGGAGCTTCCCGTATGGACTTGTAGGAACATCTTCGTTTTAAATTGTTTGTCTAACCACAAAAATGATCTGAAATGGTGGAACATGAAGGAATATCGTTTGTTTGCTGTTATACAGTTTTGTTTTATTTCTTTGTTTTTACTCATAATAAAGATGCACTCTGGTATAATTTTATTGTTGCATTTTATTATATAAACATTTCTGGGCGTCGTCGTCGTGTCGTCGTGAAATGTGTATCTGAAAAAATTAATTATTTGTAATTCAAGATGGCCACCATGGCTAAACACAGATTTTAAAAATGCGATTTTGTGGCCACTAGTTCTCAAAAACCATCAGTGCACTATATTTTTCTTTTTGCTACCACTTTATGCTCCTTGTCAGCGGACTTATTTAACACTTCCTTTCAAATACGTACTAACAGCAATACTTTATTTAAACTTGCTATCAATCCGCAGTAGAGCCTCTATAGTTTGTGTTAATCATTCTACACATGTATATGTATCTCTTATATCTCTCAAACTATGGAGAAATTGGCAATAATCTCCCTCTAATATGCAAATTTGTCGAGCTCGTTACGTTTTGTTAGTAAGAACGGTTCTTGTTTCTTGCTATATTTTCTGTATACCATGTGGTCATGGCCATCTTCAAGAAGTGGTCATACCGACCAACCCGATCCGGGTTTCAATTTGGTTAATTTCCACGGTGGAGATTTGTTCGTAATAAATTACAAAGGCTAATTGTGAAATGTCAATAGCGTGTGTCTTCGGGTTCTTGATTGAAGGCTCCAAATTTGATACAGTGTACACATGCGAGACGATACTCCGTCTATTACTTAAATGATTTACAACTGTGCAAACGCGAAGCAAATGTTAGCGTACACGCTACAATTTCAATTAAATGCTTTACAACTATGCACTGTACAAACACTATATGGCTATACTCGTGCCACTTTTTAAGCGGAACATAAGTGCGGCTCTTTGACTTTTTAGTTAGGGGTTATGTCCGCTGGGTTGGTATGGGGGGAGGGGGGTGGGGGGGAGGGGGGGGGGGGGGGGGGGGTGGCGGGGGGGGTCTGATGCGTTAGCTTTATATGAGTATACCTTCTACGTATTCTTGGCATTTTGACTGTTGGATATCCACAGCAAAATGTCCCCTTGTTGGACTCCGAGGTGGGTGAGAAGCGTGGAAGATGAATTCTTAACGCCCATCATAGCATCACAAAACGCACCAACTACAAACAAACGCAAAAAAAACAGAACATGAATCTGATACTGAGGAACCAGTAACCAGTCCTTTCCTCGTTTTTCTCATCATTCGAATCGGAAGACGGGGAAAGACCTGTTGCAGATATGTCACCTTTTGTCATTCAAAAAACTGTCCAATCCATCGCTGGACATGTCAAACAAATTAAAAAATTAAAAAAAAAACTCTTCTTATTGAAACGGAAAAAAAATCCCACTCTGATAATTTATTAACAATTACTCAAATTCTAAACACAAAAGTAAAATGTTACGCTCACACCTCTATGAACATCTCCAAAGGCGTCATCAGGTGCCCGGATCTCTCCGGAAGTACCTGAAGACGAAATTATTCACGAGCTTGCGCCACAGTTGGTTACTGCAGCTCGCCGAATAACCATAAAGAGGAATGATAAAATTATTAATACAAATACTATCATACTCACATTTGCAACACCCGTCTTACCAAAAACAATAAAGGTGGCATATCTGCAGTTGCATGTTGACGCCTAATTCCCAAACCTGTTACGTTGCTACAACTGCCAAGCATTTGGGCACCACAACTCCAGGTGTACTAAAGAAGAACGTTGTGGTAAATGTGGCGAGTCTGCATTCAAGCATAACGAATCAGATTGCCATAACGACCTCAAATGTACCAACTGCGGTCTGGGACATCACGCAAATTCAAAATCATGTGAAAAATTTAAAAAAGAAAAAGAAATCATAACAGTTAAATACACACAAAACATTTCCTTTAAAGAAGCAAGAAAATTGATTGAAGAAAAATATAAAATTTCAAGTCCGACTTCTTACGCATCTATTCTCAAAACAACAGCAACACACACACAATGCAGGGATGCAAGTACGCAATACGAACCACAGCCAGAAATTCAAAATACAAAGAATACTTCCTCAGTATCAAATCCAAACAAAAGTCAACAAACACAACTTAACAAACCAAAATTAAACTTTTCACCTAATCAAACTTTTACATTTAAATCAAACACAAAATCGGCAGGCTCTGGCAATGCCAAGAGCATGTCAATTTCTCAGAATTGGAAAGCGGGTTCTTCTAAGACTGTGAAGTCTAGTAGTTCCCCAGTCGTGAAGCCTAATACTTCCTCGGTTGGAAGGCCTAATGCTGCTCCAACTAAGGAAGTTGGAAAGCCTAGTGCTTCTCTAACTAGGGAGCACAAGGAGCAGCCAAAGGTGTCTAACGGCCCTATTGAGCTGCATAACAAATTCGAACAGCTCATGGACATTTCAGAGCCAGCAGCTGCACTGCCACTTCCATCCTCTAATGAAAGGTTAGTTGAGGTGCCACTTCAGCTGACTTCTTCCAGGGAGGAGGATTCATCAGTGGAGATGTCGCTGCTTGAGTCTCCTAAGACCTCTCCTAAATCTAAGGCCAAAAATAAAAATAAAATTAAAAATCGCCTTAGCGCTAAATAATGGGTAAAACTAATAAGATCATTCAATGGAATTGTCGAGGTTTGAAACCAAATTATGATGAAATCAGCTTAATTTTTAAATGAACACAACCCTATTGCCTTTTGTCTTCAAGAAACATTCTTGAAAACAAGTGATATGGTATCTTTTAAACAATACTCACTATACAATCATATTTGTGATACCGGGGACAAGGCGACTGGTGGAGTTTCGATAATCGTTAATCGAAACATTCCTCACAGACCTGTTGCGTTGAAAACAAATTTGCAAGCTGTTGCGGTCAATGTTACTATGCACAGAGTCATAACAATATGTTCCTTATATTTACCACCTAGTTCTTCACTAGACCCTAAAGATCTAAATCACCTAGTTGCACAATTGCCATCACCTTTTATACTCTTGGGCGATTTTAATGCACACAACTACATCTGGGGTTGTAAAGATATAAACGATAAAGGCAAGAAAATTGAGGATTTCTTAGCCAAAAACAATTTGTGTCTTTTTAATAATAAAAAAGGATAAAAATATCGGACAGGGAAAGCAGCATTCAAGGACGACAGTCAACCACAAAACACAAAAATAAACACGCAAACAGACAAACGAAAAGACAAAAGTAATAAAAAATGCAAACGACATCACAAACACAAAAGGGTTGACAATAGGGCTACCGCCTTGGAACGGTCAGTGGCAAAGTAGGCCACTGGGGGTTTAAACCGGTTCTAGGGTGCACCAAACCTCACACTTACCCTACTGTCATCCCATTAAAACAGGACAGTGTAAATAAAGAAATCCCCGCCATGATCTAATCTCTAACCAACAAGGCAGCATCAATAGGCAATATAAGTAAAACACAAATATGCTCGTGTAAATATAATACAAAAAAACAATAGCCTAGAAAGCCACAATGAAGGTACTCAATGACTTTGCAGAAGCCAGAGCAGTAAGAGAATAAACCATTAAGGGCACGACAAGAAACAACTTATTTACATACTACTACAGGCTCTCATTTTTCCATTGATTTAACAATATGCGATCCATCGCTTTTTATGGATTTTTCGTGGAGTGTTGGAGACGACCTCTGTGGAAGTGACCACTTCCCCATATTTCTTGAAAATATATCGGCCCTCCACTTCTCGAAAAAAAGCAACGATGGAAACTTCGCAAGGCTGATTGGACTACGTTTCAATCTCTTTGCGAGGAACAATTAAAGCCTTCCGTTTTCGAGGATGTCGAAGACGCAACTGCTCTTTTTACCAAAACTCTTCACGATATAGCTGATCAAACTATTCCAAAAACCTCGGCAAATCCTAAACGCCCACATAAACCATGGTACGACGATGACTGCAAAAAGGCAGTCAGCGATCGTAAAGCTGCATTAAATAATTTTAACTCAAACAAATTTAGATAACTTTAGAGCTTTTCGTGCGAAAGCCCGTCGTACTATTAATGATAGCAAGAGGAAATCCTGGAGATCTTACGTCTCTAGGCTGAATTCTCGCTCATCTCTTAAGAAGACATGGGACATGGGCCGGAAAATAAGTGGTAAAGGTAATTCTAGTTCTGTAAATCATCTTAAAACAGATAATGGAGATATAACATCTGTCAAAGATATTACAAACACTTTGGCAGAAACTTTTTCAAAACATTCTTCTTCTAAAAATTGTCAACCAAATGTTCTGAAAAATAAGAAACTAAAAGAACAGAAGCTGAACTTCAAGTCAAAAAACTTGGAGAAATACAATAAACTATTCACTCTCAAAGAATTACGAGAGTCCCTTAAAAAAGGCTCATGATACATCAGCTGGTCCTGATGATATCCATTATCAATTACTAAAACATTTACCTGAATCCTGTCTCTCTACCCTTCTTGATATATTTAATAAGGTTTGGGTGACGTTATTCCAGTCCCCAAACATGGAAAGGATCATACGGACCCAATAAATTATCGCCCTATTGCTTTAACGAGTTGTATATGTAAAACCATGGAACGAATGATTAATGAGAGACTCGTTTGGTACCTGGAATCCAACAAGCTGATAACAAAGTATCAAAGTGGATTCCGGCGCCAACGAGGCACAACAGACAATCTCATTCGATTTGAATCATTTATTAGGGAAGCTTTCATAAAAAAGAACATCTAGTCGCTGTATTTTTTGACTTGGAGAAAGCTTATGATACTGCATGGAAGTATGGTATTATGAATGATCTTCATGACCTTGGTCTTAGAGGCCGATTACCCATTTTTATAGAGAAATTCTTAGATGATAGACAATTTCGTGTCCGAATGGGTTCAACCCTCTCTGATATTCATGAACAGGAGATGGGTGTTCCACAGGGCAGCATACTCTCTGTCACACTTTTTAATATAAAGATTAACAGTATAGTAAAATGCATCAATCCAGGTGTGGATTGTTCGCTATATGTTGACGACTTTGTTATATGTTATCGTGCAAAAAAAATGAATACTATCGAGAGACAATTACAACAATGTCTTAATAAACTTCAGACCTGGTCTGATGAAAATGGTTTTAAATTTTCTAAATCTAAAACTAATTGTATGCACTTTTGTCAATTTCGTAAACATCATGAAAACCCTCATCTAACACTGGATGGGTCACCAATACCAGTAGTGGATGAGATAAAATTCCTTGGTCTTATTTTCGACCGTAAATTAACGTTTATACCACACCTTAAATACTTGAAGGCCAAATGCCTTAAAGCTCTAAACTTACTTAAAGTTGTTGGAAACACTAATTGGGGAGCAGATCGAAAAGTCCTCTTGCGACTTTACAGATCTCTTATCAGATCCAAGCTGGACTACGGCTCGATAGTATACGGATTGACTCGCAAGTCGTACTTGCAGATGCTCGACCCTATACATAATCAAGGATTACGACTCGCCTTAGGTGCCTTTCGTACATCACCAGCCGAAAGTCTATATGCTGAAGCTAATGTACCATCACTGTCTCATAGACGGGACAAATTAGCTCTTCAATACGCCATTAAGTTAAAGTCTAACCCTTCAAACCCAACTTTCGATAATGTTTTTAATCCTAGTTGTGAACCTCTTTTTGATCGAAAACCAAAGGCCATTCGACCATTTGGTCTTCGTATTAAACCAAAATTAGGAGACACTGAAATCGACCTAAATTTGATTGCCAAGTACAAAGTACCACAAATTCCACCGTGGACTTCGGAAACACCAACAATTATTTTTTATCTTTGTAATAATAACAAATCCAGCACAGACCCTACTGTCTTTCAAATCAAATTTAATGAAATTAAATCGAAATACAGTAACTTTCAACATATCTACACCGATGGCTCTAAATATGGAGATAAGGTAGCTGCAGCAGCTGTTGTTCACAAACACAGCATAAAGAACCGCCTGCCTGACAAGGCCTCTATCTTTTCAGCTGAACTTAAGGCAATTGAACTCGCCTTTGAACTTGCCTTAAATTATATTCAGGAATCTGACGATGACCATTTTGTAATATTTTCTGATTCCCTTTCATCTCTTCAAGCACTGGGTAATATGAAACATGATAACCCAGTTGTGCTTCAACTTTTAGAAAAGTACAATTCTCTTATACTTGATAATGTTATTATTTTCTGCTGGCTTCCAAGCCATGTAGGAATACGTGGTAATGATAGAGCTGATAGTGCTGCTAAGGCAGCATTAGATTTACATATAACTAATATCAAATTACCTTATACTGATTTTAAAAGTTGTATTAGCACATATATTCGTAACTCTTGGCAAGCCGCTTGGGATTTGTCAGTTAACATTAAACTCCATCCAATTAAACCGTTACTTGGAGAATGGCGTTCTTCTAGTAGACCCATTCGTCGAGAGGAAGTTGTCCTAGCCCGGTGCAGGATAGGGCATACACGTTATACTCATTCATATTTATTACAAGGTGAGCAATTACCAGAATGTATACCCTGCTTTTCACCATTAACGGTCAAACACATCTTATTGGAATGTGTAGACTTTGATCCTATGCGTCAAAGGTATTACAATGTTAATACTATGAAAGAGTTATTTGATACTGTAGATTTTAGTCTTGTTTTAGATTTCCTGAAAGAGATCAGACTATATAAATCATTGTAATGTGTTCTTATATATATGTACTTGTTTATATACCCGTTGACGGGCATTTGTTGATTTACATACAGTTTATATTACACCTTATCATCCCTTATTTTTTAATAGTTTTATCTTTATATATTTACATTAATTTTTAATTAATACTTCATTTTTCATCAATTTTTGCGCACAATATGACCTATTTATGTGTCGACGTGCCATAAAACACCATTCATTCATTCATTCATTCATTCATTGTACAAACACAAAGGAAATGTCAGCGACTATATACACTGCACGTCAGTATTGTGTCACAGGTCCGTCCTACTTACAAGACGGATATATCCTTTACATTAAGAAGCATACATGACATGAAGAAATGATTTAATCGAAGCCACCTGTTCTTAAATAATTTATGTTAATTCTGCATCTACTGATTTAATGTATTCTTTTTATTTATGAATATATAAATTAAATTCCTTTATTGAAGCTGTACATTTCTTGCATATTAAAATACATCTCGCCACTTCAGTTCATTTACTTTACCATATTTAATGTCATAATTCTGAATTCTTATACTGAAAGGAAAAAGAAACGCAGGGTGCGTATTTCCGCTATACATTGTATGTTTAATATGCTACTGCTAATCGAATGGTACAGGGCGACATTAGGTCTGTCCTTTTAGAAAGAAGGTTTAAACAGCACTGAGCACACCAATGGTTACCCCATTAAGGTTTCATTATCGTCAGAATGCGCATTTGGCTCAAGCAGGTGAGCAAACTTAGGCTTTAAATGTTGCAATCACTTAACATTAAATACAGTATTGAACTGGTTCAATTTTTCAAAGAGGAACATCAGCATTTATTAATTTCTTGTTACAACGTGTACTGTGATTAAAACGTCTACAACATCACAGTTGTGTCCTTTCTCTAACTAACTGCACTTTTTTTTTTTTCTTAAAACATCTTGGGATTTCCTTGGAATATATATGGAATTAAGTGTGCAGTATATGCAATATATAGCGGAAATATGCACTCTGCGTTTCTTTTTCCTTTCAGTATATATTGAAAAGTTTGATTAGTGACCGAAATATAGAATAATAGACAACGTGTCTTTTCATATGACAGTTTATGATACGGTTTCATAAACTTCCGTATGCAATGACACGTTGTTGATGTTTGTTTAACACACACGAGTATGTCCGAGCCAATGTAATGTTATTTGTTTGTGTGTGTTTTGTGGTTGTAAATGACGACTAACGCCTGCCACAGTCAAAACCATTGATTTTACGACCAGTGTAGGCCCAGATCAACATGCTCACTATGTGCAGGCTGATCGGGGTACAATGTTCGCCACTCCGTAAGAATGTTTTCAAAAACACCTTTTATAAAAAATATTACCAAAAAGTTTAAATTCAAATTTTAGCAGACGACTTTTGAAATTTGGTGGCAAAAGTGCTAATGTGATGGGCTATAGCTGCGAAGCGTCACCGACGTGTTGGTATTGTTTATGAAATGTCACGTGACAGGTGTGAACGATAAAGTGGTTTTACAAAATTACGTTTATCTTCACATAGCTTAATAATTGATATGCAAGACATAGGACTGAACGAAATGAAAGAGTTTGACAAATATGTAATTCAACTGAAATTGAAGACGAATTTCGCTTTGTTTTAATATGTACAACTTATAATGATATTAGAAATATATCGGAAAATATTAAACTTTTTAATTTAATAGGCTGTAAGCTAGTATGAGAAACCCTCCCCCTCCCCCACCCCCAACCCCCCACCCCAACCCTATTTTTCTGAAAGCCCATTATGTGTAGAGCATTTTGGAACATGTGTGCCATCTGAGCGTTGGTGCTTTATCGTGTTACAGGGTGTAGAATACGTTACCTATAAAATAATAATTAATTTTACTGCATTTTGAAGACTAAAAATGTATGGAAGAAATGGTTTCTATTTTAAATTGTCTTCATTATTCATGCCTTTTATAATACAAACTTTCGTTTCACTTACTTTTTATACCTTTGATACCTGCATTACTGCATTACTAAGCTGATGTTACCGTAATTTATGTTACCTTGTTTTATTAAGTTTTTTAACGTAAGACATTAAGAACATTAATGATGTTACATCCGAAAATTATTCCAAACCCTACAGATATCACAGACATACGTGCCCATGATGTTAATAATGTTTGGTTCTTGTAATGTCCGTTACATTATGTGTTTTTAAATCATTTTCTATTTTCTGCATGTTAAAAGAAAAAATAGAACAAATCATCCAATAAACTATTAAAGTTTCAATGCAGCATTCCTTTAAACATAATTGATTGTAACAACTCATTTTGAACATTATTTATGCTTTTTAAACTACAAAATTTCGTTTCACGTAATGTTTATACCTTTGATACCTGCGTTATTAAGTCTACGTTACCATAATTTATGTTACCTTGTTGAATGAAGGTGTTTGGTTCAAGAAATTAAGAACATAAATATTTTATATTCGAAAATTATTTCAAACATCTTAGTTATAATAGACATGCGTATCCATGATGTGGACAATGTTTGGTTCTTGTATTGTCCGTTACAGTGTGTGTGTTTTAAAATGATCAATAATACTCTTCCATGTGTTACCAGAAATCTACCAATTCAGCCAGTTAGCTTATACAGATGTTAATACAATATTCCTTTATACATCAGCAATGGTAACAACAAAGTTTGAACAGACATGAAAGTATGTCAATGTTAATATGTGTCACCTCATGTATTAAACGTTACGTACGTTACCAATTAGGTTTACATCATTTTATTTAAATACCACATCTAAGTATCAAATAAAAACATGGATATATATCTTTATTTTTACTTTTTATACTGTTTATACATAGGCAAACATTGAATGAAATGAAGTTTGTATATAATTTACACGACTTTTTCGTACTTTTTACTTTACCAAATTCAAAGTAAAATAGCAAATTGTATGCACAATTTTAACTGCTAATGTATTCATATATTAATCAAGTGTAACATATTAAGCAATTTCAACATATTCACAAAATGAATTGAACTTTACTTACGTTACTATAAACAAATATAAATGTATAGCTCTATCAGATAGTACGCATGTTCATGGAAATATATTACATCATTTGAGCTCAAAATTCCTTTATACATTGACATCACTTTCTCAATATCAATCAGTGTGTTGGCTTCCATATCTTCCTGCCGATTATTGCTTCCTTCTTCAGTGTCAGGCTCTTTGAACATGATGTCAACCAACTATTGTGATGCAATATCAGCAATAGTCCAGTCAAATTCAATAACTTTATCTTCTGCATCTGGTAGGTCTGGTTAATGTTGGTCAGTATGGTGCCACAAAAACACTTAAACGTGTGCATGTTCAAATGCATGATTATAGAAAATTGACACGACGGCAATAAGCTCTAGTTGTGTCCTTTGAATTTTCGCAAAAACGTATTTGACATTCGTGTAAAGAAGTTTTCCATATAGGCGACATACTATCCTCTCCGTGATCTCCGTACTTTTTGTTTTGAAAATCATCTGAACATGCATGCTGCTGCCTCTCCCTACAAAGCCACTGGTTGTAACACAGCTTGTAAAGCAATGTAGTGTGTGTAGTAAAGAGCAAATATCAGACTCATTAACCTCTACAATTTCTTTCACATCCAACATCGTTTTTAATCATCATGACATAGTTACGGTTGTATTTCTGAAACAAATTTTGAAAGCAGGATCAGTGTGACTGTGTCAGAACAACACGCCATGATTGTTTCTTATGTTGGGGAGGATTGATAGGGATATGTTCAGTCGGATGTCTGCTTCCTCCTATGATATAAACATATCTTTCTGATCATCAGCAATAACAGATATGTCGTCTGCAATGGTAAGTCGGCGACATTTTTCCCCAGACAAAGTAGGTTTCATGGCCTAGGAGGTTTGGTGCATATCTGTCTGTTTTCCTCTGGCCGCAAATGAGATTAATGAATTGTGTCGTATTGTCGTGATAACTCTTCAAATAATGAATTGTGTCGTATTGTCGTGATAACTCTTCAAATCACAATAGGTCTTCGTTTTCGAACCTGACAACATGGAATTTCGGGTTTCACCTCGCCTCTTGCACTCAAACTACTTAATAGATCTATGGACGCAAGTGTCTGTCACAAAGTCAACCCAATGTGCTTTGGTAAGTACGTCAAACACCAGCTCTTCCAAATCGTCAAACGTACCAGGAATTGAAGGCTGACTGTGAGGTGTGGCATTACCTTCACACACATACATTGTATATTCAGTAGGTTGCTGTGTAGCTGATTCAACTGATACTTCTAAGTTGAGCAATTTGGCTTTGTCAGTTTTAACGGAATTGCCATCAGCTGTTGCAAGGGACCATGGTACTGAGCCTAGAGGATATGATAATAATTTCAACTTAAGATGTGTCTGATACCTGATCAATAAGGGAACCAATTGACCAAATATACTGTGTTTTAGATCGGGTCGGCGTGTCAATTAACTAGTCATTGCCAAATATGTCATGGTCTTCTCAGCATGATGCTATAATATATCATCAGCAACATCTCTCTATGCTGGAATACCAGACGATCGGAGGTATAGCTCATAGCCATTGATATCAACCCGGAATGGGCTTTGTGAAACCAATGATAGATTCCGAGGCTCTTACCAAGTCTTTCTCGTTGTTCTTTGTTGGATGGATGCAGTTCTTTGCACGAAGAATTAACTTCTGATGCCATACTTGCCATCTCTGAAAAGTGGCATCTAGCAGCTTTTCTCTACATTGTCATGTAATATACCAGTGGTATTACCTGTATGCTGCAGACTTTCTACTGAATCCAATGATGTTACCCTGAACATTTGTATGCTGATTGATAGTTTATTAATAGTTATGTGACTTGTGGAAGAGGGACACTGAATCTCCTGTTTTTGGAGAAGTTCATTTTACCCGGGGATGGGTTGTGTCAAGAGTCAGGGTGTCATTAAATATACTGGAATGTGTCTGGTGTAGTTCCAATGGTCATACTCAAAGAACATTAGACATAGGCGGTAGGGTGAAGAAATATGCATGTCAAGGTCATTTTCCTTTGTGGCTGTCTTTGATAAGAGTTAGTATTATTAGTATTGTGTCCAACTACTAGTAATCAGAATAAGGCGAGACTAACTTACATTGGATGGGGACAAAATATGATTATTCTTTGGGATTTGTCTCAAAAGCAGGATACATGGTAACAAAGGGAATATGCCATAACTCGTAAAACAAAACATTTTCAATAAAGGATCAGCTCCCAGTAGTTTAATGTGCAAAATTACTATTTTTCTGATTTATGAACCATTTTAAAATATTTATTTATTATATATTTATTTTATTTTTAGACATTATATTTATTTATTTAGTTATACTAATGAATAACAATTTAAAAAAATCATAGTTAAAAGTAAAATACTAGCACCTTTATTTCTTGAAACTTCCTAACGGTAACGTATTGTTTGTTTATTTTACCTATCGTAACTCTCTCTCTCTCTCTCTCTCTCTCTCCACACACACATTTTATTTATTCATTTATTCATTCTTTTATACATTGATTTAATTAATAAAATGTTATTATTAAATTAGTCACTGTTTCAGTAAAGAACCAGAGACTTTGTTTCTAGAAACATTCAATATTTATGACAAATAACATTAAATCGTAACGTAAATTTAGTGTTTATGTCACACAACGTATACTACATCGCCTTTTGGAAATTTGTTTTATTGCATTATATTTTGTTTTTAACATGTGTGATAAATAATATATAATATACATAACGTTTTGTTGCATTTTTTTGAGTATTACATTTTCAAAACAAGATAATGGTAACATATTTCAAATGAATGTCAAGCCCTTTTGTCTCCACTCTCACTTGGCAAACATACTTCATTTTGTAGGAAATGCATACCCTTTCAGAAAAATATATCCTTCATAATTCCCCCAGAGTGGGGATGGCGTCTTTTGGTAACTTAAGATCTAATTATTATTAAGTGTATTTATGATTTTTTTGATAACGAACAGGATGTAACGTAAACTACAGTATATTTTCATATTTTCATTATGTTGAAAAGGCTGTCTGAATGAAACAATTCATAAATAACATAAATATAGGTAGTATTTGTTGTTCATATGCACATCTTTTACTCATATTCAAATTTATTGAAAGTGTTTTTTAATTGTTATGGTAACGTAATTGTCACGTGTGTTACACACAAACGCCCCCAATGCTTAGATGGCACACATGTCTCATTTTGAAGCTTATTGTATGTTCTTTCAGAAAATCATACCCTACAAAATTCCCCTAGGGGTTGGGGGTGTGTGGATGGGGTGTCTACAGCCAGCTCAAGGACTATAAGTAAATATATTTGTCAGAGGCGTTTACTGTCAGATGTTCTATTCCAAATATTATTTCTTAAAATATATTCAATTACATCCTCACATAAATTGTTATCTTATACATAACTCCTTTTGCTTTTTGATATCCTTCGATTATTGATTAAAGTGTGTGATTGATATGATTAATTAAGGAGTATATGTATTGAAAATTTAACTATAAGTGAGTGTGTAGAAATATATGTAATCCGTCATTACAAATTATCTATGTAATGATGAGAAACTGTAAACGTTTAAATCAATAAAATATCTATGTCTGTCTGTCTGTCTGCCTGCCTGCCTGTCTGTATGTCTGTCTGTCTGTCTGTCGGTCGGTCGGTCTGTCTGTCTGTCTGTCTGTCTGTCTGTCTATCAGTGTTGTTTGTTTGTTACAGTAACGCCGAGTCTATTATCCTATTATATTTAATCCAAGAGTCTATAGGTATCAAATTATAATTAATTTTCCCATACGGTTACTGTACAGCCTTTTCCCAAATCTGAGTTTCGAAGCTGGGTAGCAGACATTTCTTTTGGATTACTATCTTTAGTATAACCAGGACAAGTAATTTAAAATAATAAAATACATAAATGAGCTTGATTTTTTTTTTCTCGCGCATGTTTATATGACCTTTATGGAAAATACAAACTCATACACTGTCTAGCTGAATATGTGGTGCTTCGGTCAACCACTGCTGAAATTTGAATAAAACCTCATATCAGCATGTGGTTTTCTTTATCATCTGTCTTTTACACTTTAGTGTTTACCTTACGTTGCAAACCAATCAGATGGCTCAGAATTTCGGATGTATGCTAAAGCAAAAAGTAACACTACTTTTTTCAAATTAAAACCTGCCTCAAATGGAGGAAAAAATAATACTTATTTTCTTTCCCCAACCCACCCCCCCCCCCCCACCCCCCACCACCCCCACCCCACCCCCCTTTTGTCTCCAGGTCCGTGATACTAGCAGTGTGAGAATATAAGTATCTTTCATGGGTATCCGGTGAAGATAGGGAATTCCAACCCGAGGTTCCGATTAAAACACCTATATCGAGGGTTGTGATTCCTTATCTGAACCGAATACCCATGATAGATTCTTTTTCTTGCATATCAGAGACATGTTGTGCGTTGACGCCGCCAGCTACTAACGTTTTGCATGTTTTCCTGCATACCGGATGTTGGTGCGCGTGAATTTTATCTCGACCCTAGGGTGAGATGGAAATATCTAGCCCCGGTAAAATGACGGATATCCTTGTCCGGTATGCAAGAAATGAATATATAGCGTGAACTAACGACGAATTGTATTGCATTCTACTCATCGGATCAGCCTCAGTATAACAAATAATGCATGGTGCTTCGTTCCATATGCATATCATATCCTCTATTTATGGACTGGACATATACTAGTTTAAGAACGTCGACAGTTAATTTGGTTATTAAGCTTTATTGAATAGCACTAACGCAATAAAATAAAATAAAATATAAAAAAAAACTGTATTTTGAAACTATTTGTTTACCTAAATATCAAGTGAAAATTATACAAGCATAAAACCACACACATGTACTATATAAATCATACAGAACGTTGAATAACTGCTTAAGTAACCAAATACGTGTTCTCAAGTTTCCCCGTGTGGTTGCCGTGGTAGAATGTCACATGCATAGCGGTGGGAACCTCCCATTCATATTCATTGTCATTTGTTTTGTCATGCTCATTGAAAGTCTTTATCATGACACCGCGTATGCAAACGTGGAAACGTGGCTCCATTGTAAATGGAGTGTGTACTCTAGAATTTCAAGCAACTCCGCAATTCTGCAGGTAAGAAGGTTCTAGTTCCATTCTCCATATTTTATCTTGATGTAAATGGAATATGAACCTGGCACGTTCATTCCAGTTAGGCGGCAAATAACCTTTCATATGTTGGTGCGGCTTAAAACCCAATTCAATTCAATTAATGTTCGCAAGTTAGGTCTGTGAAGTAACACAACTACTAACCATTCGCAACATCTCGTACACTACTTCGCAGCATTACTCGAATGTAATACGCAGGTTTCCATATTGGTTACGTCATCGCGCCTTAGATTCCCGCCAAAACAAATTTGCATTCAAAATCAAAGTTATCATAAATGGGGCAACGTTATTCAGCCGATTTCTCCATCAATATCCATGAAAGCAGTGATAAAGCCTTCATCTGCGTTGCAAACAACAAACACTCAACGCAAAGTATACACCAACACGTGTTGCTAGCGGCCATCTTCATTAATGTACATATACACATCCTGCAATGGCATAACCCTGCAATATCTCACATGTATTGGTCTTATTATTAGAGATACTGGTGTATTGAATTGCATTATATACCATTTAGCATATTTTTTACATAGTAACAGTACACTATTTTCTTAGCCGTTGCCTTCCGGCTAACAGAATGTCAAGATTTTGAACTTAGCGAAGCGCCGTGATACTACCGAAGCGCCGTGATACACACGAGGCGGGATCCCGAAGAATGACGGGATTGGCCGAGCGTTCACGATTGAACTACTCACCTGACTTGCCTACGTTACGCTGGATTCATCATCTGTCTAGCCATGACTAGGGCAAACAATGGAACAATGGAAGTTTTTGTTCCGAGTCGTTGATTTTATCTGGATAGAAGTAATGCGTTGTGAACATACATTACAACTAGACTAGGACGTATAAACCTTGAAGATTTAAACATATTTTATTGCCATATAAGTAAGCTAATTGGTCGGGCCACAAGTTCTACATTAGTTACGGCCCTTCCCAATCCAATCTGTTACAGAAATGTACATGGCTAAATAGTTACATATTTTTTTTACAAAGAATTGTAAACAAACTAAAGATAACTGTATGTATGCTGATATAGGTCTTGTTCGTTGTTGTGAAATATAATTACGATATAAGAGGAAATGAGTCAGAAGAGAAAAGGAGTAAGCTGTATGAAAGTTATGAAGGAAGAAGATGAGGTAGTAGACACGTTGCCAGTAGTGAGTCAGAACAGTATTTACGTTTGAAAATGATTTTTGTTATAATGTGTTAGTGTTTGAAACGTTTGGTCTCACTAATGTAGGTCTGAAAGGCATTAAAATTTAAATTTTTTCCGCGTCGGATATATATATATGTCCCATATATCAAAAAGCAAAGTGTTCACATTTAACGGATGAAAGCGACGAGTAGATTGAAACAGGACATGTCGTTGGTTTGAAATCTATTATACATCTTCTGTTTCATAACCATAATCGCAACTTGGTGATAGTCTTAGGTGATTTGTATAAAGGTCGTTATTAAGATTGCTGCATGAATTGCGAATTCGTGCATGTAGAACAGCATGTGATCAATCAAGAAACACTGGAGTGTGAAATTAAAGCTAAGACTATAAATAGGTAGGGATGTCTGGTAGGGGACTTACTATGTACATGTATAACACTTTTAAAGGAACACATTTAACAGCATGCAGATTAGCGGTATAATACATAATTCACATTTAACAGCATGCAGATTAGCGGTATAACACATAGTTCACATTTAACAGCATGCAGATTAGCGGTATAACACATAATTCACATTTAACAGCATGCAGATTAGCGGTATAACACATAATTCACACATTTAACAGCATGCAGATTAGCGGTATAAAACAGAATACACATTTAACAGCATGCAGCGGTATAACACATAATTCACATTTAACAGCATGCAGATAAGCGGTATAACACATAATACACAGATTAGCGGTATAACACATAATACACATTTAACAGCATGCAGATTAGCGGTATAACTCATAATACACATTTAACAGCATGCAGATTAGGGTATAACACATAATACACATTTAACAGCATGCAGTTTAGCGGTATAACACATAATTCACATTTAACAGCATGCAGATTAGCGGTATAACACATAATTCACATTTAACAGCATGCAGATTAGCAGTATAATACATAAATACATAAATGCAGATTAGCGATATAACACATAATTCACATTTAACAGCATGCAGATTAGCGGTATAACACATAATTCACATTTAACAGCATGCAGATTAGCAGTATAATACATAAATACATAACTGCAGATTAGCGATATAACACATAATTCACATTTAACAGCATGCAGATTAGCAGTATAATACATAAATACATAAATGCAGATTAGCGATATAACACATAATTCACATTTAACAGCATGCAGATTAGCAGTATAATACATAAATACATAAATGCAGATTAGCGATATAACACATAATTCACATTTAACAGCATGCAGATTAGCAGTATAATACATAAATACATAAATGCAGATTAGCGATATAACACATAATTCACATTTAACAGCATGCAGATTAGCAGTATAATACATAAATACATAAATGCAGATTAGCGATATAACACATAATTCACATTTAACAGCATGCAGATTAGCAGTATAATACATAAATACATAAATGCAGATTAGCGATATAACACATAATTCACATTTAACAGCATGCAGATTAGCAGTATAATACATAAATACATAAATGCAGATTAGCGATATAACACATAATTCACATTTAACAGCATGCAGATTAGCAGTATAATACATAAATACATAAATGCAGATTAGCGATATAACACATAATTCACATTTAACAGCATGCAGATTAGCAGTATAATACATAAATACATAAATGCAGATTAGCGATATAACACATAATTCACATTTAACAGCATGCAGATTAGCAGTATAATACATAAATACATAAATGCAGATTAGCGATATAACACATAATTCACATTTAACAGCATGCAGATTAGCAGTATAATACATAAATACATAAATGCAGATTAGCGATATAACACATAATTCACATTTAACAGCATGCAGATTAGACACATATTTATAGTATATGCCCGTAGAATTCCAACGCATAACGCAAAGCGGAAGTTTCCTTCAATTCCATTGGCCGAAACAACACATTGGACGAAGCGTTTTGCATTTCCAGCTTGTTTGAGAAAAAACTCCAAACAAATAAGTACTAACAAGTAAGTCTCCCCAGGACTTCATATTTCATTTGGGTAAAACAAAGAATAACTGTAACAATACTACATATGTGCTTCTTGTCTTTCTGATTAAAATCACAACCGACGCGTTCTTCTTGGTTTTTTTCAATCCATGATGGCGCATATTTCACCAAGCAGCAGTTGTTCTAAGAAAAGTTAAAATATTTAGTGAATGACATGATTCTCCAGATTTTTCATACTTTGTTTTCAGCAGCATCTCCGTTTCCCCAAAAACGAATGACGTCTGGTATGCCCGATCCTCTATAGTCCCTCCCCGCGGAAGCTTAAAGCCGAACTTTCCCAGCAGTTTGCACGTGTTATCCGTGACGTGCACGGGTGATTTTTCCGTGGATATAAACATTTCGTACTCTTGGTTCGTTTGATCGTCCGATTCCGGTACTGCGCGTTCAGATATGGTATACCCTTCCTGAACTTCTTTGCCCACTTCTATTAATTTTCGAAATGCGTCTGTACATTTCATTACACCTTTTATATTTGTTTGCGAATCCTTTCAGTGAACATCTTTCTTGAAGTCCTCGATTACTCGGATACCGTAGGTGAATCGCGCTTTTCGAATAGCGATTATTCCTGGGGTATGACCGTACAAAACGGCGCCTTTGAGAACAGATAGACTGCCCTCTGGCGGAAAAATCAGCCTCTTGTTTAGAAATTGCTCTTTCATAGAGGACTGGATTAACGAGCACTCCGAAAACCCACCCACGAATAGAACTATGTCAACATTCCGTAAATTCGGGCTCGTAAATAGTGTGTGCATGTGCTTGTAAAGGCCATTGACAGAATACTGAAACATGTCACGCGCCAAGTCGGAGTCAACTCTCATTTTGTCTCCCTTTATTGATACCCTCTGGCCGTAAACAGACGCCTTCAAAGTCTTCAGAAACTCCGCCCTTGTATTCTGGCCTTTCCGGTTTTTGCGACTTATCTCGTGCAGGGACGCCGGCAACTTTATGGAAATATTACCAGTCGTGGACGCAGATATTGTCCGTTTGGTTATCTCAAATTCTCTCAAAAGGTCAAAAAAGTCAGAGAGGCACTCTTCGCCGAACTGTTTCATTGTCTCCTTGCCCATCAGCTGGGTCAGCATGCTGATGAAGTGTTTGTCCACCTGTGTGCCACCCCAGTCCCCACCACTGGCCTTGTGAAGCTCGCGCAACTTACCGCCCCTCAGTGTCTCGTGAATGGTTATGTCCGCAGTGCCACCTGATAAATGTTGTGGCAATGTTTAAACCCCAGTATATATAGATAAAATGCAGATGATATAATAAAAATAAGTACTCTCAGTGTTAAACTGTATCTACTTTACATAATGCTTTTATTAAGGGCTATTGCAAATAACAGTGTCGTGCTTTGGAGCACCTTACAACTAATTTTATTATTTAGCTATTGTGAAATAATTATTTTGTCTAAACCGTCTCTTACAATTCTTTAAATAATTGTGTTTATGTCATTTATTTTAATTGTATATCTATGTAGTTGTATGTCAACAATGAAACGTCAACTAGAAGGCCAATGCCTACATGTCGAGACCTATGTTGAATAAGTCCAGATTGAACTATATTTTGATTTGACCAATATCGATCTCATGAGATGTATGTTCTTTACATACTTAGTATTTGTCTTAAAGTTTGCACGTGATGTTAGATCCATTCAGTTGGAGTTTGGTGAAAACTCTGCAAGAAATGAGCAAGATACGCATGTCGTAGCGGAGACCGGACGTGACCTATATTTCGTCCAAAGTAGGTCACAGCGACACGAAATTGTTTCACATGATGTTAGATGCATATAAGGAAAATTCTGGTGGTGCAAGAACGGAGCAAGATACGCATTTCGTAGCGGAGACCGGGCATGACCTTTTTTTGTTCTAAAATAGTTCACAGCGACCCGAAAATTTGCACATGCTGTTAGATGCGTATAAGGAACATTCTGATAGAGCAAGATACGCATTTCTTGCATACCGGACAAGGATATCCGTCATTTTACCGGGGCTAGATATTTCCATCTCACCCTAGGGTCGAGATAAAATTCACGCGCGCCAACATCCGGTATGCAGGAAAACATGCAAAACGTTAATAGCTGGAGGCGTCGACGCACAACATGTCTCTGATATGCAAGAAAAATAATCTATCATGGGTATTCGGTTCAGATAGGGAATTCCAACCCTCGGTATAAGTGTTTTAATCGGAACCTCGGCAGAGCCTCGGTTCCGATAAAAACACTTATACCTCGGGTTGGAATTCCCTATCTTCACCTGATACCCATGAAAGATTCTTATAGTCTTAGTGGTGACATAACGTGATCTATATTTCGTCCAAAGTAGGTAACAGCGACCCGAACTTTTGTACATGATGTAAGATGCATATACGTAACATTCTGGTGGAGTTTGTACATGATGTAAGATGCATATACGTAACATTCTGGTGGAGTTTGTACATGATGTAAGATGCATATACGTAACATTCTGGTGGAGTTTGGTGAAAATCCTGGAAGAAAGGACCAATATACGTATTTCGTACCGGAGGCCGCACGTGCCTTATATTTCGTCCAAACAAAACAAATACTAGGACCTTTATTCCCAAAGTATGATGTATCCATTTTAAGACATATTCACAATTTTGATAACACGTATGCGTTTTGTTTTTCCTTTATACATAATTATCCAGTCAAAGCGCGGTCTTTGTCATAAATGTGTAAGGCAAATCAAATGAAAAACATAAATATACCTCCAAGATCAACGACCATATATCTGGTTCCCGGCGTGTTAATGATTTTTCCTTCCCCTGATGACGTTATAAGGGGAATAGTCTGACACCAGATGGATGCAGCTTCGGGCTCCAGCACTATACCAAGATGGTCCCCAGCAATTCCAGCCTAGTTCAATGATATACTTGTCATTTATTTATAAGGTTTGAGCATGTTAAATGTAAGAAAAGGGACATGGCATTGTGGCGCTCTGATTTTGTTTAGCATAATAACACACACCACATAGCATAGTATATCTTTTGAATTTACTCTGAAATATCTAGAGTATTACGAGAGTGGCCACTGTTTAATATCTAGTATTAACCTAATGAGTGGCCATCTTTAATATATAGTAAAACGCTCGCGAGTGATCACTCTATAATATCTAATAAGTTACTTAGAACCTTATTTTGGCAGAAATGTGGTGCTGTCATGTACATGTAGCTGAAACTGTATGAAGCTGGAAAATTTTGGTATCTGAGAAATATAGACTTAAGTAAAACATATTGAGTGTAAGCTTTAATTAATATATATTTACGTAGCGCGAAAAGTAGGTCAAGGTCATTCATATTGACTAACTTTTAGAAGAAACCTACCGCTGTCATTTAGATGTACATGTAAATGGAAACTTATCTTCATAATTCATATACAGAAACACTGAATTACCTCCATTGCCGCCTCTCGCATTAAACGTTTTGCCTTGTCGTCCCAGATGGCCGGCACTGTTATCACAAAGAAAATATCGCTTTCCTTGACCTCGAATTTGGTAATTTAAGAATGTGTGTTCAATGTTGAAAGGGCGTGGTCCTTCAAATACTGTATCGCCAATGAGAAGATTTGTAATGCTGGCGCCGTGGTTGCGTTGGCAACATCGCTTATAGTTGCTTTGGCAAAATCGCTTATAAACGTTTTGTCTGACACTTCCTAGAGTATTTCGAAACAAAATGGTGATTGAAGATGAGATTATGGCAAGTCATGATTAAACACTTCTACTTGTAGAGTTGTAGTATAGAATTAATAATGAATGGAAATTTTAGGACTATTTATAGAAAAAGCATCGCTCTTCCTGAAACGAAACATAGGTACGTTATTAGGAACGTCCCCAACACTTTCATATTTTATCAAAGAAAAATGAAGATCGTTTATCACATCTGGATCAGTGGATGACATTTCATTACAGTATTAACTTAACTTAAAATAAATATAAGTAACGGCATATACATGAAACAGCAGCATTACATTTAAAGTTTTACTGTGTCACGAAGGGTATACAACAAGATGCTAAAGTCCATCAAACGTTTATGTATAAAAATAATCTTTCATGTCTGTTATAATACAGCGTACGTAATACATCTTCAAATAAACGAAATATAAATATGACGTTACCGAGTTGTTGTAAAGAATCATCTTGAACTTTCTAAATAAGGACCAGCCATCATCGCGGTCGTCCTCCAGCAATTCGCCATATTTGTTTTCAGCCTCGTATCCGAATGAATGGAACTTCCGGTCCGGATCTAAGAGAATGGAAGTTGGCGCTTTCATGGATATCAGGTGTTTCGACCAACTCGTGTTGGTAATTATCACCTTAGGGTCCGACTTGAAAGAAAATGCATATCCGCTGAACGTAGTGCCGAAATCTATGGCCACCACAACCATGTGCGAAGATGTCGACATGGCGGTAAACAGGGTCGATCGTGAAGGTCAAATCTGAATAAGGAGGATTGTATAGATATATATATATATGTTTCCAAATTGCGACAGGGTTCTTAAATGCTATATGATTATGAAACGCTAACTTAAATAATGGTGGTTGTGTCTACCTGTATCTATCGACTTTTGGTTTATCGAGAGTTTGTGTAACGTCTCTACACACATTCAGCGGTTAGTACCTCAACGAAGGAGGTTGTGTCTACCTGTATCTATCGACTTTTGGTTTATCGAGAGTTTGTGTAGCGTCTCTACACACATTCAGCGGTTAGTACCTCGACGAAGGAGGTTGTGTCTACCTGTATCTATCGACTTTTGGTTTATCGAGAGTTTGTGTAACGTCTATACACACATTCAGCGGTTAGTACCTCGACGAAGTTGGTTGTGTCTACCTGTATCTATCGACTTTTGGTTTATCGAGAGTTTGTGTAACGTCTCTACACACATTCAGCGGTTAGTACCTCGGCGAAGGAGGTTGTGTCTACCTGTATCTATCGACTTTTGGTTTATCGAGAGTTTGTGTAGCGTCTCTACACACATTCAGCGGTTATTACCTCGACGAAGGAGGTTGTGTCTACCTGTATCTATCGACTTTTGGTTTATCGAGAGTTTGTGTAGCGTCTCTACACACATTCAGCGGTTAGTACCTCGACGAAGGAGGTTGTGTCTACCTGTATCTATCGACTTTTGGTTTATCGAGAGTTTGTGTAACGTCTATACACACATTCAGCGGTTAGTACCTCGACGAAGTTGGTTGTGTCTACCTGTATCTATCGACTTTTGGTTTATCGAGAGTTTGTGTAACGTCTCTACACACATTCAGCGGTTAGTACCTCGGCGAAGGAGGTTGTGTCTACCTGTATCTATCGACTTTTGGTTTATCGAGAGTTTGTGTAGCGTCTCTACACACATTCAGCGGTTATTGCCTCGACGAAGGAGGTTGTGTCTACCTGTATCTATCGACTTTTGGTTTATCGAGAGTTTGTGTAACGTCTCTACACACATTCAGCGGTTAGTACCTCGACGAAGGAGGTTGTGTCTACCTGTATCTATCGACTTTTGGTTTATCGAGAGTTTGTGTAACGTCTCTACACACATTCAGCGGTTAGTACCTCGACGAAGTTGGTTGTGTCTACCTGTATCTATCGACTTTTGGTTTATCGAGAGTTTGTGTAGCGTCTCTACACACATTCAGCGGTAAGTACCTCGACGAAGGAGGTTGTGTCTACCTGTATCTATCGACTTTTGGTTTATCGAGAGTTTGTGTAGCGTCTCTACACACATTCAGCGGTTAGTACCTCGACGAAGGAGGTTGTGTCTACCTGTATCTATCGACTTTTGGTTTATCGAGAGTTTGTGTAACGTCTCTACACACATTCAGCGGTTAGTACCTCGACGAAGGAGGTTGTGTCTACCTGTGTCTATCGACTTTTGGTTTATCGATAGTTTGTGTAACGTCTCTACACACATTCAGCGGTTAATACCTCGACGAAGGAGGTTGTGTCTACCTGTGTCTATCGACTTTTGGTTTATCGAGAGTTTGTGTAGCGTCTCTACACACATTCAGCGGTTAGTACCTCGACGAAGGAGGTTGTGTCTACCTATGTCTATCGACTTTTGGTTTATCGAGAGTTTGTGTATAACGTCTCTACACACATTCAGCGGTTAGTACCTCGACGAAGGAGGTTGTGTCTACCTGTATCTATCGAATTTTGGTTTATCGAGAGTTTGTGTAACGTCTCTACACACATTCAGCGGTTAGTACCTCGACGAAGGAGGTTGTGTCTACCTGTATCTATCGACTTTTGGTTTATCGAGAGTTTGTGTAGCGTCTCTGCACAAATTCAGCGGTTAGTACCTCGACGAAGTTAGGCCGACGTTCACTGAAAGAAGGAAAGCTGTAGACAGAAATTCGTTGGTTCTTCGTATGGCGCATCTAAATTATGCAGTGGCCAGTAGCATAGTAGTGGCATAGTAGCTTGAATGGAGTACCAGGTATGAAAGCACCAATTATTTTCCCCATAGACACCAATGTTAAAGTGTCACATATTAATGATTTGCTGCAAATTCAACTCAAGTATGGATAATGCAGCAGTGTAATGTTCATATAGAAAACTATTTTTCCACTTGAAAAATCACCAGAAAACGTGGGGTCACAAGACATGTAAGAAAGTTCTTGTTTGTTTACTAAACAGGTCAAGGGTACAGCTGTTTTTATTGATCGACTGTTTTCATTGCTCACAAAGTGTAAGCATAGAGTCGAAATTTCGAAAATGTTCATCAGTGATCCAGTAAAACCTATTAATACGCTTCTTATACATATAACCACAAAATCGAATAGAAATGGGCAGTTTTCCCCTACTTATAATGCCCGTTTCCATCGAAAAAGGAGGGATTACTTTTTATTATAGGAACTACATTCGACTACACCTCGGAGGTTTACATGTAATTGGTGGTGGTAAACCTATAAGAGGAGAAAACATGTTCAGATGTTTCTTAAATGAGAATGTTGTGTTGTCATTTTCATAACAAGCTTAAAAACACCTACTTCATGCAAATCGAATGATTATTTGCCGAGATATGGTCTTGTGAATACCAAGGACAATAGTCTGAAATTGACAAAAATCAGAGATTTCTTTTTTAATTTTACACTGTCTGAATTGTCATACCAAACGGCACTTCTTGTCAATACAACATATTAAATAGATCAAATGTTTAGAACATTCAATGGACATAAATAAAATATGCATTTTAGGTACAATTAGGACGATGAATATGCCAATTTATGTCGATTTTCATGCCAAATTTGATTTTTCAGTCAAATTCTTCAAAATTGGTGGTATCATATCTGATTATAGTAGCGAATACGAGCTTAATAATGCCAAAAATACTGCTAAAATCAGAATTGATACTAGCTGAACGCTACTAAGTCGAGTTTGAATGATAAGGAATAATATTTTACCTTTTACACAAATCTTCATTTTTCACAGTATCCTATTTTAGGGGGGTAGGGGAAAGATTTAGTGGTTTCATGCCTACCAAACCTGTTGTCATGCAAATTTAATTCATGAAAACATGTTGCAAACATGCTACCCTACATGTTGATACCAAAAAGACACAGTTCAACTGCAAACACTTCACCAATACGTCATTTTAAACAAGAAAATAAAATGAAACTCAAAATTACGGCTTTTATATGCAAAATTGGACTAAAAACGCTCAAAACCTATGTAATAAACTATGGAAAACTTATTTCTGAGCTTATTTTACCAATTGTTATCGGAAAAGTGTCCCTAGGTACGAATCTGAGCGAGTCCTAATTACTGCACGCATCTCTTATAGGTATGAAAGCACCAATTATTTTCCCCATAGACACCAATGTTAAAGTGTCACATATTAATGATTTGCTGCAAATTCAACTCAAGTATGGATAATGCAGCAGTGTAATGTTCATATAGAAAACTATTTTTCCACTTGAAAAATCACCAGAAAACGTGGGGTCACAAGACATGTAAGAAAGTTCTTGTTTGTTTACTAAACAGGTCAAGGGTACAGCTGTTTTTATTGATCGACTGTTTTCATTGCTCACAAAGTGTAAGCATAGAGTCGAAATTTCGAAAATGTTCATCAGTGATCCAGTAAAACCTATTAATACGCTTCTTATACATATAACCACAAAATCGAATAGAAATGGGCAGTTTTCCCCTACTTATAATGCCCGTTTCCATCGAAAAAGGAGGGATTACTTTTTATTATAGGAACTACATTCGACTACACCTCGGAGGTTTACATGTAATTGGTGGTGGTAAACCTATAAGAGGAGAAAACATGTTCAGATGTTTCTTAAATGAGAATGTTGTGTTGTCATTTTCATAACAAGCTTAAAAACACCTACTTCATGCAAATCGAATGATTATTTGCCGAGATATGGTCTTGTGAATACCAAGGACAATAGTCTGAAATTGACAAAAATCAGAGATTTCTTTTTTAATTTTACACTGTCTGAATTGTCATACCAAACGGCACTTCTTGTCAATACAACATATTAAATAGATCAAATGTTTAGAACATTCAATGGACATAAATAAAATATGCATTTTAGGTACAATTAGGACGATGAATATGCCAATTTATGTCGATTTTCATGCCAAATTTGATTTTTCAGTCAAATTCTTCAAAATTGGTGGTATCATATCTGATTATAGTAGCGAATACGAGCTTAATAATGCCAAAAATACTGCTAAAATCAGAATTGATACTAGCTGAACGCTACCAAGTCGAGTTTGAATGATAAGGAATAATATTTTACCTTTTACACAAATCTTCATTTTTCACAGTATCCTATTTTAGGGGGGTAGGGGAAAGATTTAGTGGTTTCATGCCTACCAAACCTGTTGTCATGCAAATTTAATTCATGAAAACATGTTGCAAACATGCTACCCTACATGTTGATGCCAAAAAGACACAGTTCAACTGCAAACACTTCACCAATACGTCATTTTAAACAAGAAAATAAAATGAAACTCAAAATTACGGCTTTTATATGCAAAATTGGACTAAAAACGCTCAAAACCTATGTAATAAACTATGGAAAACTTATTTCTGAGCTTATTTTACCAATTGTTATCGGAAAAGTGTCCCTAGGTACGAATCTGAGCGAGTCCTAATTACTGCACGCATCTCTTATAAGAGGAGAAAACATGTTCAGATGTTTCTTAAATGAGAATGTTGTGTTGTCATTTTCATAACAAGCTTAAAAACACCTACTTCATGCAAATCGAATGATTATTTGCCGAGATATGGTCTTGTGAATACCAAGGACAATAGTCTGAAATTGACAAAAATCAGAGATTTCTTTTTTAATTTTACACTGTCTGAATTGTCATACCAAACGGCACTTCTTGTCAATACAACATATTAAATAGATCAAATGTTTAGAACATTCAATGGACATAAATAAAATATGCATTTTAGGTACAATTAGGACGATGAATATGCCAATTTATGTCGATTTTCATGCCAAATTTGATTTTTCAGTCAAATTCTTCAAAATTGGTGGTATCATATCTGATTATAGTAGCGAATACGAGCTTAATAATGCCAAAAATACTGCTAAAATCAGAATTGATACTAGCTGAACGCTACCAAGTCGAGTTTGAATGATAAGGAATAATATTTTACTTTTACACAAATCTTCATTTTTCACAGTATCCTATTTTAGGGGGGTAGGGGAAAGATTTAGTGGTTTCATGCCTACCAAACCTGTTGTCATGCAAATTTAATTCATGAAAACATGTTGCAAACATGCTACCCTACATGTTGATGCCAAAAAGACACAGTTCAACTGCAAACACTTCACCAATACGTCATTTTAAACAAGAAAATAAAATGAAACTCAAATTACGGCTTTTATATGCAAAATTGGACTAAAAACGCTCAAAACCTATGTAATAAACTATGGAAAACTTATTTCTGAGCTTATTTTACCAATTGTTATCGGAAAAGTGTCCCTAGGTACGAATCTGAGCGAGTCCTAATTACTGCACGCATCTCTTATAGGTATGAAAGCACCAATTATTTTCCCATAGACACCAATGTTAAAGTGTCACATATTAATGATTTGCTGCAAATTCAACTCAAGTATGGATAATGCAGCAGTGTAATGTTCATATAGAAAACTATTTTTCCACTTGAAAAATCACCAGAAAACGTGGGGTCACAAGACATGTAAGAAAGTTCTTGTTTGTTTACTAAACAGGTCAAGGGTACAGCTGTTTTTATTGATCGACTGTTTTCATTGCTCACAAAGTGTAAGCATAGAGTCGAAATTTCGAAAATGTTCATCAGTGATCCAGTAAAACCTATTAATACGCTTCTTATACATATAACCACAAAATCGAATAGAAATGGGCAGTTTTCCCTTACTTATAATGCCCGTTTCCATCGAAAAAGGAGGGATTACTTTTTATTATAGGAACTACATTCGACTACACCTCGGAGGTTTACATGTAAATTGGTGGTGGTAAACCTACCATGGAGTACTATGGGGAGGCTGTTTCACAGCAATAGACACAGGAACCAAAATTACTTATGCAGCCCTTAAGATAATGCTATAAGGAAGCC
>JAWPHD010012861.1:0-72755 GCA_037043455.1 Cyrtodaria siliqua
CTCTACCCCTCTGCCTCTAGCGGGATTTGCAGTGGTTGTATTCTACCCCGGCATCCACACGGGGAACAGCACATGTTGAAGTAAAAATTACGTACGATTGTTATTAATTTATACCCAACATAAAACACAAGTTTTCCGATTCAGTCTGTGATATATTTTGAAAATACGTATTCGAACAGTAAGTATACGTTTAATAAGTACATATATAGGTCTCACTACACAGTTAGCTCCCTTGAAACCCACTGTAGGATAGTTATTACGCCTTAAAAAGTATTAGTGTGTTCTTCGGTTTTAAATATTTTTAATAATTGTTGACAGATATGTTTATTGTTGTTGCAGGTGAGATGAGCAGAGTCTGACTGAAATTGGATGTGCAGCTATTAGATGACACTGCCACCAAAAATATGGCAGTTTATGGGTGTTGAAGAAGAGTAGGAGTTCTGATCCAAACTCTGGAGTTAAAGCCCAAAATAGTGCATTGGAGGACACCATTCAAATTAAAATAATAAACGTAGTCAACGTATCAGATTGTGTACAAGTGTGTTTGGGCAAATGACTTAGTTACATAACAAAGTAACTTTTAGCTTGGAAGCTTCCTGTTCGGAATGGCCAACATAGTAAAAACAGCCAGATCGAACCATTTAACTGTGTAGTGAGACCAATAGATTTGCTGTGAGTTAGTAAAGCCGTATGACGCTTATTTGTATTTGTATTTGCCACAGAGATACTCCTACACGGTATTCTATTTGCAATCAATTTAGATTCATTCAGATAACGCCTGCGAGCATATTAGACATATACAATACAATTCGCTGGAACTGTTGGGCAAGCATCATAATAATGAGTTTCCGTTATAAATATTAAAATTATATGCGTCGGTGTAACTGTTATTGCTCGGGTTTGCGTTTTCTATCTGATACGGAGACAAATCGCGTGGCCGGGAAAGTAAAGACGCTTAGTCTCAATCATTCCCGCCTCTCACTGCTGCGGATTCAAATCCCACTGGAAGTTAAACTAGTTCAATGAGATAATGTCGATTAGTACGGGTGGCGGGAGGTATACAGTACTGGTTCTTCTCAGAAACAAGAGGCCCAAGAGGGCCCATGGACGTGCTCTGCTGAATAAATATAATATTTGTGTATAAGGGACCATAACTCTGTCAAAAATCATTCAACCGAAACATGGCGATGACATGCGCAACAAAGTTTGGTACTGAAGATCCCTGCTACGTTTCACTGAAATCTGGCCAGAGGTTCAGGAGAACTAGTGTGTACAGAGTTAGTGCATTTAAACCTTTAAAGGACCATAACTCTGCAAACAATTATTTAACTGGCACACGACGATGACATGCGCAACTAGGCTTGGTGCTCGTCATTCCCGCAAAGATTCGTTAAATCCGGGCAGGGGATCAGGAGAACTAGTCGGGACAAATCCGTCAAAATGAAGGTCTTCACGAGGCAAACTACAGCAACTTTGAAATAAATCAAGGCCATAACTCATCCGAGCTTTTATAATTATCAACAATCTGGTAAAGGTCCTATCGTGTTTAAGACGCAAAAAACAGCAGTTTTAACTAAATCAAGGGCCTTAACTCCGGTGTTACTGGTCCGAAATGGCTGGTTTTCGAACTTTCATTGATATCAACAATCTGGAAAAGTTTGAAAAATATCGGATATCGGATATCGGATAACGAGGCCAAATTATAACATATTTCAGAAAATCAAGGGCCATAAATCTGGTGTAAATGGTCCGATCTGGCTTGTTTTCAAACTCGTCTTAGCATCAATTGAATCAGCAATCTGGTAAAGTTTGAAAAAGATAGGATGTAAACTGAATCGCGCTAACGAGGCAAACTCTAGCAATTAAATCAAGGGCCATAACTCCGGTGTAAATGGTTCGATCTGGCTTTTTTTTTAACTCGTCCGAGCTTTCATCGATATCAACAATCTTGTAAAGTTTGAAAAATATCGGATGAAAAATGAAGTTATGCAAACGTTAATGGACGGACGGACGACGGACGACGGCAAACTCGCCATACCATAAAAATGGGGTGATCACAAAACCACAAAGAAATTGTACCACAAAAAATAGACCAGCATATATTGCCTAGCATGTACTATAAATGACGTAAAACACCATTTAAACTGATCAGGACACCCATGAAATAGGTTTATATTTTAGGAGAAGCATATTTGATATCCATATATCGTATATGTCCATTTTTGGTCACTATACAACATGTATGTATGCAATGCATCGATGAGTCTAGATTACTGTCGTAATGATTGTGTAAAATAGGAAACGACATCAAGTTGAATACATGATTTCAACAGCTTCATTTCATTGCGTCTATCTATTATGGAAAATAGTTACAAATGTGTTATATTTGATGTCATTCCAATCAACTCACATCGGTTTAGTACCAGGTAAATATAGGTGCGGGTATATACAGCTGGTTGTCACATATTTCATGTATTATTATGTTTTATTTAGCTTAACTCTGTATAGTACCAGGCAAATGTCGGTGTCGTATAGGTACAGCTGGTCGTTACACATTGCATATGCAATCATGTTCAATTCAGCTTACCTCAATATAGTACCAGGTAAATGTAGGTGCGGGGTAGGTACAGCTGGTTGTTACACATTTCATGATGACTGCTGTGATGCTCAAATCCTGATTTTGTGTTGGTGCATCCTTGAACTGTATACTCGCTGGACTTGCTGAATTAACAACATATTAATACAGTGTCTCTTATAACGCCATGTACACGATTATTACTAGTATATTACATTGACAAGAGCTAGCAAAGAACAAGTAAAAATAGTTAACATGTACAAATCATGTAAATACAACACATGTATGTACAACTCAAAAGATTTACAAACCATTTCGCGAAAATAACGAAATGAACGAAAGATATATGAGCCGAAACACGCGAAAATGACCCTTCAGACAAAATGTTGACATTTTATATTTTTTTATTTTAATGAAACATGGTGATTTTCTCTTTAAAAATCTCTTTATTTTATGTTGATATCTTAATTAAAAATGATTTTATCTCAATTTGAAAATTAAAGATTGTACTCTTCATTAATTTTGACGTTGACGTCGGCGTCATGGACGACGTCGTTGATTAAATAACAACAAAAAACATAAACACTTATCATTTTCTATAGCATCAACTATATTTATATTAAGAAAAGACATTCCCTATGATATAATAATTAGGTAAAACACGGTGACGAGAAATTTGATTAGTAATTAACTGATTACTGGCTGACGTCATAAATTGTTACTTTATGACGTTGTCGTCTAAACGTCCGAACGGACGTTTTCGTGTGTCGCGGCTCATATTGTTTTTAGAATTATCATCGTTTTTACGCAATATCAGTCTGCATTGCATACCACTTGATAAACAGTCTGTCTGACCTATCTGGTTGTTTGTGTTTTTATGTATCTACATGTGAGCGGTTGTTCGTTGCTGTGTTTGTGTAGTAGGCCGTGAAATATGTTAAAAATATTTGAGTAACAGATAAAAGGATAAACGATGAACATGTTTGATTGATTATAATTCACGTCTTATTTTATTGATAACGTTTATTATAAGTAGTATTTAATGATTGTTTCACTCTCGACGAAAAAGAAACATGGATGTTTGAACAAACAGAACTCATTAACTATTGAGAACTTGGTTGATATCAACTGTTTATTCTTATATATAAATACAAGGAAATGAATTCACAGACTTCACAGAAAACAGTCAAACAACTAGATATAGCAGCCGAAGTTCAAGGAGCACAATCAACCAGAACACGCATAGAAACAAACAAAAAATAATAGGATAAATAAGAGGCAAGGTTTTCAATAGGGCTACCGCCTTGAAACGGTCAGTGGCAAAAGGACGTTGGGGATTTGAACTATGTTCTAGGGTGCACCAAACCTCACTCGTACCCCGTTGTCAACCCAATAAAGCGGGACAATGTCAATAAATAATTCCCCGCCAGTATATATCCTCTCACACTCTGGCCAGCGTTAATAGACAATACACGTATAACACAAATGATCATGTATATACTGAAGAAAATATTATTTTAATATACATTTAATCTATTCTGTACCGAAAATTCTATGTTGTTCACTTTGACGAATTTTGAGTATGGAGCAAAAACATTTCTATTAACACATTTGATCTGTGGAAACTATCCTACGATTTTCCTCGGAAAACAATAACTGAAGACCATCTTAAATTTGAACATTCTAATAGTATCACGAATTTTAAAGAACGAGCGAGCACAGTGTTTTTTATGAGATCATTGCCACTAGGCCGTTGGAGGCAAAATTAAAGGTCAGTTTGAAATAAAACCAAAAACATACATGTTTAGATGAACACCACTTTAGATGAGATCCAATATCAATACAGTCTACGGGTCTGAAAGAATTGAAATTATAATTAAACGTGTTTAGGATGAATTTAGTAATGGATGTCATTGCGGATATTGCAAGTTAACTACTTGACTTGAGCATAATATTTTAATTTAGTGTGTGTGTAATCAAATGTTATTAGTACAAAATAAACACCGCCTGATGTAGCAATTACAAATTCGTATATTGTAGTTCTAGCGACTATCTTGAAATTTGCAGGAAGTTGAATTTCATTAAAAATATATCTTAAATTTCATTGTAAAGTGTCATTAAATTCAGCCGGAATAGTGTGTATCCATCCTAGACAATTTATCAAGTCGCTTTTAAAGCAAACAGTTCAGGAACGACGGACGACGACAGAAATAAGTAGATACAAAGGTCGAACAGGAAATGTAGCATTCAAAGTACACTGTCAACCAAAAATACGCATTCAATTCAGACAACAATTGCATATATAAAAATCTTCATATAGAGGCAAAGAATGCGACACTATAAATATAAAACAGTTGACAACAGGGGTACCGCCTTGGAACCGTCAGTGTCAAACAGGCCACTTGACATTTAAAATATGCTATAGTGTAAACCAAACCTCAATTTTAATATATTGCCATCCCACAATCTCGATTCTTTCATTGCTGGACTTTGAATATCCCTCTTCAATCATCATCAATCTCAACTATTCTTTCGAAGATACTGCACTAAATTCAATGGGCTCACACATCAATTCATTACTCTTTTTCAATTAGGCTTATTTAGCATTGCGCATTTCAGTATAGCGTTCTGTATAAAACATATGCATAATAATGCTTACGTTGAAGTATTATATGTGTTGTATTTTTATTCAGATTTATTCAATATACAGGATCTTACATGAGTGTATTATTGATTTTAATAAACGAGTTGGGTACAATGATAGGATAAGAGGAGCTTTATCCAACGAGTTTACTAAAATCAATATACACAGTCACGAATGTAAGATTCTATTTATACAAAACACACCTACGACTTGATAGTTTCCCTTTAGTGTTGTCAATATACATTGCTTGTACGAGAAATCATGACGTTGTGTTGTTGTTTTCATGACGTCAGCTACGTTACGCGGTTGTAACTTGTTCGCCATACAAATAGCGTGACACAATAAACTATATTTAACGTTACTAACATGCATTTTACAAAGTAACATTTCAATTAAGGATAAATATTTAAGGTGTCTGAACATATCGTATAATATAATATACAAACAAGTGGGATTAAATGTGTTAGTACTGTACACAAACAAAGTGATTGGGTCCTAATATGCATCGGTAATATACTAGTGCATTACGAGAAATAAGTTATGGCTTTATTACACTCCCAGAAGCCATGCTATGTGACAAAACCAGATAGTTAATCCAAATCGTATATCTGGTCTTAAAATTTGAATTACCCACTAAATTCTTATACAACAAAAGTAAACATTTTAAACAAAGTAGTACTACTTGCTGAGTTTAACACTTATCTCTTGATACTTTAATAATACATAATACAGTACGTGTATCCGGAGTGCAAATAGGAAACAACTCACCACCTTGCCAAAGTCGATCTCGATGAGCCTGATACTAGACCCATTCAAAGAATATTACATTTAAATATACATCAAGGGTATACCATATTAGGAGTTACTTGTGGTACACGAATACTTCACCATTTATTAATGCGATAAACGTCATTATCAGCTTAGGGTACATTTAAAATTGTACGTTTAAAATGTACCTTATGGAACGCAACAATAGTAAAATCTAGAATTTTCTCTGCAAATTCCAGAGAATAATAACACGTTGCAGTATTGTCCATGCAGATGCATGATGGCGTGGAATTTTTTTTCGATTTGCGAAAAATTGTGTTTTATTATTTTGACGCTAACTAAATAGAACGATAAAGGAAACCTGCATACAATTATGCAATGTCATGGGGGTACAATAGAATACAGACATCTGACATCGACAGTACATGGAATATGTATCATTTATATAAGAGAAAATGTTTGGGGTTACTCACACCGCGGCATGAAACAATGGAAAACAATCCGTCACTGATCAGAACATTACTTGCATTTATGGACCTTAGTATAAACGTACATTTAAGGAGGGAACTGTATATCTTTGGACAAAACTATTGATAGTCAAATGTCCATCGTCATAACTTATATTAAATGTTCAATATCCACATAGATGATAATGCCATCATTTGGGTATATGTATCAACCAGTGCTTGATTATTGGTCAATAGTGACGGAATACATATGACCAGATTCCTGTTGTCAAAATACATGTTGAGAGAAGGCTGTATCTAGTTTGTTACAATGCAAACTACCATATAATAATACCATTATGTGTCATAATATTACTAAGTACAGTCAATACAATAAGTGCGGTGTTACGGTATTATGCATTTCATACAGTGTCAACTAAGAAGTTTATCTTTATAAAAGGAAGTATATATGTTCATATGTCTCCCTTGACAGAAGCATAATCTACTTACTGTAGACTGTGACTGTCAGATCGATAACAACAACACCAGGAGTACATGTCCAAGTGCCATCATCCACACCTCTAGCAAGTGATGCTATATTCACAAGGATACTACTGCCATCTGTTGAGAATGTGTACTTACTATCGCCTGGCACTGGTACACATGCTGATGGGTAACATGTGGACAAAACTCAGTTTAGGCGAAGTATACTAACGCTTTAACTCCCTTCCCAATTTGTCACACTGCAGGTTAAAGCGATGATACTTCCCTTCTCTGTCACAACGTTGCCTTGAACATTGAATGATTGTACTGAAATGAAAACATACTATATAAGGTAAACAACTGTTGAACTGTCCACATGAAATAATGAAAATATCAGTGTTTCCAAATGTTATGGTTCAGTGATTACTTATAAATTACATACACACACCATGGACGCTTGAAAGGTTTTTAAAATCGATTCACTATTTAAGTATAATATATGTAATACGTTAAATCGAACCAAATTGTTAAATACAATTATTTTGTAAGAGGATACACAACTCATATATATGATTGCCATATAATTATTTGGTGCATCACAATATAATTTCTTTTAAAGTAGCTGTTCAACAACAGCTAAATTTCACAAAATATGTACACCGTTTCTGAACCTAATAAAAACGAGGTATTACCTAGTTGGAGATCTAAACTCCATAGACACACTATAAACGACTTTATTCAACTCATTATTCATTTTACCCATATTCAATCATGGACGTCGTAATGACCTGTCAATACCACTATACTTTTACTCGACACATATACATTATTATATGGCCTGAACACCAGGATACAGTTTTGTTTAACGGTTTTGTAGTGTAATTTTGCCTTTATTTGGAGGGTTAGTTTCTTTAATAATTAATTACAATAACCATAATGCAATAATAAGCTATATAATAGAAAACTGAAGCAAATCAATATATGAAGCAAGGAAATATTCCGATTAAAATTTAACACATCGAAACCAGTGTGTTCTATAAGGCATGATTTAAAGCTTAGCCATGATGAGAAGCAATATATATGAATTAAATCGCGAGTTTATAGTGTTGTTTGTATTGTATGAAAATGTATATATTTTTTCAATAGCAAGTGTCTTGATAGTATTTCAATAATACAAATACAAATAACTTTATTCAGCATTACAAATTCAGAACAACGTTAATAATCTACACACTATATATACTATTGCTGTCTAAATTTCTTGCTGAAATAAATATCATTATTTCTACTTTACATGAAATTATTTAGGGCAGTGTATGGTCATGTGATTCATGACTTTATTCAAATTGTGGAATTGTTGAAGTACCAATGAAATTAATATCGTTATTGTGAATTAATTTCTAATAAAATTATATGGAAGCATGAAAGTGATTCTTAGCAAAGTTTGAGTAATATGTATACAATACAGTGAAATAAAACGCAATATGATGTAAATCGGTAGGCTGTAACACTAAAGTTAATTTATTATCTTGTATCGCGTGCTATTCCTTTTATATTGAGCATCAACGTTTATTTAAACATCGACAAACAACATAAACAGTAATCTTGTTTATTTGATGAACCTTATGCATTAGCACAATATGCCCTGATACGATGACAGTGGTAGCATTTTAACATTTAATAAAAATGCATTTGACACCCTTTTTAACTGAATTTATTTTTTGTAAGAATCACATTTCTTAAATATATGTTAATACACTTGTTCAACAAAGCATACTTTGAAAGTAAGTATGTTATTTTAATTTTTAAGTTTAATTGTAAACGTTTACATAACACAAACTTACGGAAAATATTATTAAATCATTGTTGGGGATATATAAATAGAATAATCACGTGCGGTATGATATTATATTATTCGGAAAATGCTCTCCAACTCACAGTTTTATTTAAAAAAAACATTAGTTTTACTCTTAAATACAAATGATGTACTTATTTCAACAAAATTGAGTAAAATTGTACCAAACTTTTCGGATATAAAGGGCAAAATGTCTGCCATACAAGTATTCTTTCTGATATTATGCTCAAAACAATAGCGGTGAATTACTGTCATGTACTATATGATTGACACTGCTCATACCTAAAACATACATTTGACTGAACATTTTACTTGGCCATATTCCATCAATTTTGGATCTTTCTTTTCAAGATGGCCGACCAGTAGTCCTTAATGAGTGTTCAAGATAGGTAACATAAAGTGCAACACTTCCGATGCCACCTAGCACCGGTTTAAGCGGAATCTTACTCTAATGCTACAACGATTGGGCTTGGTAATCCCAAAGGACCAGTTCGTAATAAGAATACTAATTTGTAGTTGGGCTGCCAAACAACACTTAACAAACGCTAGTGTGAATGTCATTAAAAACTGAAGAATGGGATCCTTTGGAAGCAACAAACACAAAGAAGACAGAAAATCAGCAGACTCGGTTTTATTGAGTCTTTTTATCTGAAATATTGTGAACCTAAGAATGACAATACAACAGTATTTTGGATATTGTTATGTGTGCCGGTACCCCCATAATACAAGCTGTTTTCGAACATACATCTACATGTACCATTTATAATCTACTTATATAATCTACATCGTCAACTAGTGTTATTCGCCTCTACACAATGCTTCTGAATACTAAACAATCGGACTTTAAATGGTTTATGGCGTTGGACCATATTTCGGGGGTGAATACCAGTTTATCGTTTACTTATAGGTATATAAGTATTCAAACCCCACTTTATACATGAAGTGTCTTACACGTAACTTACCAGTTGCAGGATATGAAACAGTTAATCTATTCAAAACAATCAGTACTCCAAGCAGTATAACGTCTTTCATGCCTTATATGTTTCCCATCTGAAAATATATGAAAAACAAGTAGTTAAGTCTTAACCATATATAATTATGTACATACATATATCTCATTATACATTCATCGTCCACTATTGTTAGTTGTCCCTAAACAATCGGATTTTAAATGGTTTATGGCGTGGGACTATATTATGGGATGAATAGCAGTCCTTAAATAACACACTTTTGTTTAAGTCTGTACTCTCCTACTAACACATGGTAATCATGTGATCCCGAGATATTAACACAAGGTAAGCATGTGATCCCGAGATATTAATACAAGGTAAGCATGTGATCACGAGATATTAACACAAGGTAATCATGTGATACGGAGATATTAATACAGGTAATCATGTGATCACGAGATATTAACACATGATAATAATGTGATCTCGAGATATTGGCACATGGTAATAATGCGATCCCGATATATTAACACAAGGTAATCATGTGATCCCGGATATATTAACACAAAATAAGCATGTGATCCCGAGATATTAACACAAGGTAATCATTTGATACCGAGATATTACCACAAGGTAATCATGTGATCCCGAGATATTAACACAAGGTAATAATGTGATCCTGTGATGCTAACTCAAAATGCGCATGTGATTCCGAGATATAAACACAAGGTAATCATGTGATCCCGAGATATTGACACAAGGTAATCATGTGATCTCGAGATATTAACACATGGTAATCATGTGATCCCAAGATATTAAATTAAAGATAGCATGTGATCCCGAGATATCAATACAAGGTAATAATGTAACCCCGAGATATTGACACAAGCTAATCATCTGATCCCGAGATATTAACACATGGTAATCATGTGATCCCGATATATTAATACAACGTAAACATGTGATCCGGAAATATTAGCACAAGGTAATCATATTAACACATGGTAATCATGTGATCCCGGTATATTAATACAAGGTAAACATGTGATCCCGAAATATTAACACAAGGTAATCATGTGATCCCGAGATATTAACACATGGTAATCACGTGATCCCGAGATATTAACATATGGTAATCATGTGTTCTCGAGATATTAATACAAGGTTATCATGTGATCCCAAGATATTAACACAAGGTAATCATGTGATCCCGAGATATTAACTCAAAGTAAGCATTTGATCCCGAGATATTTATACAATGTAATCAAGTGATCCCGAGATATCAATACAAGGTAATAATGTAACCCCGAGATATTGACACAAGCTAATCATCTGATCCCGAGATATTAACACATGGTAATCATGTGATCCCGATATATTAATACAACGTAAACATGTGATCCGGAAATATTAGCACAAGGTAATCATATTAACACATGGTAATCATGTGATCCCGGTATATTAATACAAGGTAAACATGTGATCCCGAAATATTAACACAAGGTAATCATGTGATCCCGAGATATTAACACATGGTAATCACGTGATCCCGAGATATTAACATATGGTAATCATGTGTTCTCGAGATATTAATACAAGGTTATCATGTGATCCCAAGATATTAACACAAGGTAATCATGTGATCCCGAGATATTAACTCAAAGTAAGCATTTGATCCCGAGATATTAATACAATGTAATCAAGTGATCGCGAGATATTAGGACATGGTAATCACGTGATCCCGAAATATTAACATATGGTAATCATGTGTTCCCGAGATATTAATACAAGGTAATCATGTGATCCCGAGATATTAACACAAGGTAATCATGTGATCCCGAGATATTAACTCAAAGTAAGCATTTGATCCCGAGATATTAATACAATGTAATCAAGTGATCGCGAGATATTAACCCAAGGTAATCATGTGATCCGGGGATATTAACACAAGGTAATCATGTGATCCCGAGATATTAACTCAAAGTAAGCATGTGCTCCCGAGCTATTAATACAAGATAATCATGTGAACCCGAGCTATTAACTCATGGTAATCATGTGATTTCGAGATATTAACACATGGTAATCATGTGATCCCGAGATATTAACACAAGGTATTCATGTGATCCCGATATATTAACACAAGATATTCATGTGATCCCGAGATATTAACTCGAAATAAGCATGTGATTCCGAGATATTAATACAAGGTAAACATGTGATCCCGAAATAGTAACACAAGGTTATCATGTGATCCCGAGATATTAACACATGGTAATAATGTGATCCCGAAATATTAGCACAAGTTAATCATATTAACACTTGGTAATCATGTGATCCCGATATATTAATACAAGGTAAACATGTGATCCCGAAATATTAACACAAGGTAATCATGTGACCCCGAGATATTAACACATGGTAATAATGTGATCCCGAGATATTAAAACAAGGTAATCATATGATCCCGAGATATTAACAAAAGATAATCATGTGATCTCGAAATATTAACACATGGTAATCATGTGATCCCGAGATGTTTATACATGGTTGTTCATTTGTAGAAACAGTATTATCATTTTTCTCAGTAGAAAACCAAGACAATGCAAGCTCATTGATGATCAAGTTGATTAAACTTTAGGTCATACTATATCATTTAATTTTCACAGTCCTACATTATAGCTCTAAGCTCTGTACTGATTTCCCTAATATAAGAATCTATATATCTGCTTACTAGTTTTGAAAGATCTTAGTTTTATTAAAAAAACGTACACAAACTACATGTATACGTTGAGTATGTTGTGACAAAGCTGTTTGGGTCGGATGGTAGTGATCTACCTACTTGCATGTAGAAACACGAGGAAAATGTAAAATATACTTCTTTTCTTTTTATTATGCCACATATTATGAATACATTGCACACATATATGATTTAACCTTCATACTTACTCTTCAAAAGTTGAATTTTAATTTGTAAGCAAGATTTTTTGGTTTGTTTACCTTGTCAACCAATCAAAATTAAGAGATTCTGTCTAATAGTTCCGAATTTACCCTGGAACATTTTCACTGCCCGCTGATTGGTTGGTAATTGGTGTAGTCTGGTCATATCTATATTTAATCGTGTGCCCTTAATTGGCTAATATTAGTAGTTTGGTATCTCTGGGTCAAATATACCCAGTCTTTTCCTATGAATAGTATATCAGATTAACCCATCGGTATCTTGTTTGTGGAATCATTTCATTAATTAATAATTTTGATAAAGCATCATCAAAATAAACTGACCAAAGAGTGACCAGAAAGTTGACACTGCTCTTCACTCTGGTAGGTGATAAACTCGGTCCTTATCCTAGATGATCAATCAAGTTTACTGTTAAAATTAAAGTATTTACAGTCTGATTATTTAAAAACCCTGCATATGTCATGCACAAATATGCAAATTATTTCAATAGATGTATCTTTCAAAATTAAATCTTGAAAATAATCATACGTTTTACTCTGCCAAAGAATTTTATTTTACTGTAGAACATAATGATAAAACCGATTAACACAAATATTATTACCTAGTGAAAAAAGGTAAAATCTCAACATTTTGGCAATGAAAAATTATGAATATGATAAGAACTCCAAGTTAACTGTAGTTAAACAATGGTTGTTTAAACGTTAACTGGTGTAAGGATTAACGAATACACAGCTGAAGTAATTTAAACCGTTGGATAGCATGTACAATTTAAATTGAATCGATATGTTCAAGTGGTTTTGATAACACATATACACAAGCAACAGTACGTACCATAAACAATGAATGATATTAAATGAATACTACATATATCATCGAAATCCTCTTACTACGGTTTCTATATATTTTAATTATAAGTTGTTAATACTGTCATATACAGTTGAAGTTATGTCAGTCGTAAGACACTTGGTTTACCAAACGACAATAAACAAATATGGCGAGCAGATTCGCGACAATTTTCGGAAGCGGATTTGAATACTCTGGAACTGGACGTTTTTTGTTCGGTATAATAAAATAAATATTGCATCCCAGTGAGGGTGACAGTGGATATTGTCAACCTGAGGAAAATAATGTCTATCGAGGCGAAGCCGAGGTTGACATTATTTTTCCGAAAATTGGTTTTTTTAGTGTTGCTATAAAGAGCAGTTTAGTGGCACTTCCAAATTTCAGAATATGAAACAGATTCAGAATATGAAACAGATGAATATAAAATTGAATGCGGCATGAATACTACGCAATATACATTACTGAAACTATTAAGTGCTCTATTTGACATGTATTAAATTTAAGTGTCATGTCGAAATTTACATCCTTTCTCCTAAAAGTACAAAGGTGGATGTATAAAATACAATTTAGGATGATGTTAAAACTTTGTATTATTCTTTACATTATTGTTCTTGTTTAATATCCAAATGATAAATCAATTAAACAAAAGATAAACATTTAACATATTAAGCTTTCAATTTTCTAATAAAACCTGCATTTTTACTCACTTGAATGAATGTGTTAAACGCTAGGGTTCCATTGTCTGTTATGCTGACTGAATTGAAATGAATACCATATCGAGAATTGGAATGAATGGGGTTTCCATGACACATGATATGTCAAACAAAGTAGATGCATCAGCTTAACAGGAACAAGACAATGTTGAAGAAAATATAATGTTGAATGTTATCTACTTTTATAGATTTAAGTATACGTCATCATAGGGTCTACAGTCTGTCGGGTCTCTAACAATAAAAGAGGAACGCATAGTGGCGAACCGTAAATGGGCCAATCATTAAACATGCAATGCGTTACACGATGATAGGCCCTGTTTTGATGCAATTTCTGAAACTTTGATAAATATTTATGAAAGTGATCAATCACGAAGTTTGTAAATCATGTCACGATATAAGTCAGATTTTGAAAGTTCTTGTCGCAGAATAGTTCTTAAATTAACTTTTTGTGTAAGTAGATCCAGGTTAAGATAATACAATTTTGCAACGTGTTTTCGAACTCTACGGTAACAGAAGCCGCCCTGATGGAGCCTTTTTTAAAGTTATAACAGGTTACGGAGACGTGGAACATCTACATTCGACTACAAGATCTAGAACAACATCGAAAACGTTGAGGAACGCTGCTTTTCATAGTTTGTACCCATATAATGCGACCGGTATCACGCATAGAGATTTACTGCAGAATAACGTTATTAGTGGCATAACTACTTGTGTTCAGATAATTATGCAATATACTTTGTGTGTCGTATGTCAATGGACATCAACGTTAAATCACATCAACCGTTCACTCCGGCATTATAACGCACACTCCCATGAGATTTTATAGTCGCATTGCTCTTTGTTAGCGGAGAGCTCTATTAGTTGGGGGTATATAAGTCAAAAACCAAGGTCGTCTTGATCTCACATGGACATGCCGTGCAATATCTCCGGAAGTACAAACCACACTCTTAATAAATGGCCCTTGTTGCTAGCTCCTTGATTCAATATGAAACATATTAAAGTCTTATTGCATACTTATTTACAAAAACGTCAATATTCGCGCATATGCGACGTGTTGTGAAGTAATATTGGGTGTGTAAATTTCTTGGAACTAATTTTGCATACTCATTCGGGATGGTGCAAAGTACTGATTCGTGTACATTTCATATATAACGTCATAGTATGTTTGTCACGTGTTAAAACAAATCAGATTATGCTGTTTTCATTGTGGAAAATTTCCACGATATTATGAACATATGTTTGTTTGAAATACATGTGTTTGATAAACATATAATACCTATGTTTTTGTTCTAATTATTCTTTTTTTAATTATAAATGCGTATGCGGTGAAAAAGGTTATTATATTTGTATTAGGGCACATATGCACGGAAGAACTCGTACATATCCCAATACAAATATAATAGTCTTTCATATCAATCTAGGATACGAAGTTCAATTATAAAATAAGGTACGATGGATAAAGTACGATGGATATCTCTCTATTAGTTTAAAGAAACAAACCCTCCAAATAATGGTAAAATTACACTACAAAACCGTTTATCGAAATTCTAGCCAGGCGTTCTAGGCTTATTATAATGTATACGTGCCGACTGAAAGTAAAGGTTCATAAGAGTTCTTGAAATACGCGTGATTGAATATGCGTAAAATGAATAATCAGTTGGTAACTCTTAAGGATGTTAGCTGGGCAAGTTTTGACATCTTCAAGTCTAAACATTTTATTTTTTAAATCATAGTTTTATTTGACAACAGAATTGTTTCATTTTTTTCCATTCTAGTAGATATGGATATAATGTAGGATTTAAGATGGTAACATACCAAATTTTAAGCAAAATTTGTTTTCTTCATATTTTTTCCGTCATTTGTGATCATTTTTTTTTGTCAACAAAATAGGGGTATGTGTATCTTTGAGTAGAATTTATCCTTTTGCTATAGAATAAATCAGATTTTGGTGTTACAGTAGTGGAATACATATATAAAAGTAGATACCGAGCTAATTTTATTTTCGATCTCCATGTCATTATTGTGTGTACAATATTTTACATTGAAAATGTCAAAATAACTCCAAAATGGGTTTAATTTAAAGAATTTTTAATAAAAAATCATTAGAAGCCTGGTGACCTATATATTTTTTTACTTGTTTTGAAAGAAATGTCAAAGGACCTTGACATATACAAGTTTTAAAAAAGGTTGATAATTAGAACATATTTTTTTATCTTGAATTAATTTTTCGGTAAAAACAAAAGTGGGTGGGGTACGGTCCATCTATGTTTGCTTTTTAAAGTAAAAAGACGAACGAGGATTACAATTGCTTTTGTATGATTTGAAAGATATGTATATATAAAATCGAAAATTAATTGTTGTTTTTCAATAAACGTAATGTTATGAAAACAATTGTGAAAATGTTCAATGACAATATTTTCCCCCTTTTTAGTGAAATTTTAAAGTTAGAAATATGTGCCTTCTTCAATGACGTCTGGTGGGAAAAAAAGTGTGGTGATCAAGCCTTTTTTGATAATTTTGAATCTAAATTATACCAAAGAAGCTTTAAATAAGAATTTAAAAAAATCTCATCACTACGTCCTTTCCCAGCCAACCTCCTTAATTCGACGCTCCAGTTTTAGTGTTTGGTTTGGCTGGTTAAATCCGTTTCCTAGTATATTGTCCTTATAGAGTTGGTATTCTCAAAATGGGAATTTTTTTTATACACCTCGTCGTCAGTAGGTTTAGAAACGGTGTTCTATGTTGTAAAACTTGGCTGTTGGCGGGATATTTACTTTAAAAAGAAATCGCAAACACAAATTAACCTGTATTATTTCGAAATTGCAAAATCAAACACTATAGACGTCTATTTAGCCAATTATCCCCTCATGAATAGATTCAATAAAACCGAGTCTGCTACTTTATTATCTTGGTTGTGCGCATTGATTCCAAAGGATATCCAATACCATTATTTATCAACATTCACACTAGCGTTCGTTTAGTACAGTGTGGCGGTTGTATAATGCAACAAACCTGTTACTTTAGTCTCTTGGTTGTGTTGTTGCTTTCAAAGGATCTCCCTTATCAGTATTTATTAACATTTATACTATCGTTCGTTTAGCGGCTGTAAAAGGTCTCCCCATTCTACGAATAAGTAGTGTTTTTTTACTGGTCCTTTGGGATCAGCGAGCCCAATATAGATGGCTTTTCAAGTAGAATACCGCTTAAGCCGGTGCTTGTCGGCGTGAGAGATGTTGCTTCTTACACTACCTCTCGTGAACGGATTTAATACAATCGAGTCAGCTACTTTTTCTCTTGGTTGTGGTAATTGCTTCCAAAGGATCTTTCTTATCAGTATTTATTAATATTCTCACAAGCGTTCGTTTAGTGCAGCGTGGTGGCTGTAAAATGTTTCCACGTGCTACGAATCAGTTAATTGTATTTTACTGGTCCTTTGGGAACATCGAGCCAAATATATGTGGCATTTAACTAGAATACCGCTTCAGACAGTGTTAGGGGGCCTGAGAGTTGTTGTGTTTAACATTATCTCTCATGAACATATTCATTAAAACCGAGTCTGTTACTTTATTATCTTGGTTGAGTGCATTGCTTCCAAAGGATATCCCTCTGGTATTTATCAACATTCACACTAGCGTTCGTCTAGTACAGTGTGGCGGATGAATAATTTCTCCCTGTGTTACGAGTTAGTAGTGTTATTTTTCTGTTCCTTTGGGATCAGCAGCCCAATACTGGTGGCTTTGAGGCAGAATACCGCTTAAGCCGGTGTTAGGTGAGAGGTGTTGCTTCTTACATTACCTCTGATGAACAGATTCAATAAAACCGAGTCTGCTACTTTAGTCTCTTGGTTGTGTTTGTTGCTTTCAAAGGATCTCCCTTATCAGTATTTATTAACATTTATACTAGCGTTCGTTTAGCGGCTGTAAAATGTGTCCCCGTGCTACGAATAAGTAGTATTGTTGAACTGGTCCTTTGGGATCAGCGAGCCCAATATAGGTGGCTTTTCAAGTAGAATACCGCTTAAGCCGGTGATAGGGGGCGTTAGAGGTGTTACTTCCTACATTACCTCTCATGAACAGAGTTAATACATTCGAGTCAGCAACTTTATTCTCGTGGTTGTGTTTGTTACTTCCAAAAGATCTTTCTTATCAGTATTTATGCTGCGTTTAAGCAGAAGACCTCTTCAGCCGGTATAAGAGGGCCTGAGAGTTGAAGTGTCTTACATTACCTCTCATGAACATATTTAATAAAACCGAGTCTGCATCTTTATTATCTTGGTTGTGTTTGTTGTTTTCAAAGGATCTCCCTAATCAGTATTTATTAGCATTCATACTAGCGTTCGTTTAGTGTTGTGTTGCGTCTGTAAAAAGTCTCCCCGTACTACGAACAAGCAGTGTTAATGTTACTTGTCGTTTGGGATCAGCGAGCCCAATAGAGTGGTTTCGAGGTAGAATACTGCTTAAGCCGGTGCTAGAGAACGTGAGAAGTCTTGCAACTTATAACACCTGATGAATCAACTCAATAAAACCGAGTCTGCTACTTTACTCTCTTGCTTGTGTTGGTTGCTTGCAAAGTATTCGTGTTCAGTATTTATTTATACCATACATTAACGATTATATGAGTTGTTTCAATTGCTTTCGACATTTATAAGTTCAGTTTATCTCCTGAAATGCTATGCACTGTTAATGCAGGATTATATTTCATTGATAAAACTGCAAGATGTTTCGCAAGCTACATACTGTGTCAAATTTAAAGAAACAATTTGAGCTTGGACAACTTGTTGACTGCTAATGTGTATTTATCGACCTGAGAAAAGTGATATCGACCGAGGCGATAGCCGAGATCGATATCACTTTTCTATCACTTTTCTCAGGCCCATAAATACACATATTACATAATTGTCTCGGATTTATATAGGAAATAAATATCTATTTCCTAGTACAGAACATTGCTCGGCCTCTTCCGTCAGTGGCGGAAATGCCAAATGACGTTCCGATTGTTTTACGGACGTCTTCTTCAGATTCCGTCAATAGGAAATAACGATTACGGAAATTAACGAAGAGTTCCGGTTCCACTTGTTTTGTTTGTATGACGTAACGTCGTCTTGGATGATGTAACGTCGTCTTGGCGTTCTCGTGCAAACTGGTGTAAAAAGGCGTGAATCATTAGAAATATTAATAAAATATCATTTTAAATTATGTAATATATAGTTTAATAACCAGTGTTTTTGAGATATTGAAAATATCTCCCTCGCTAGATAAATGGCCCCGATATAAGAACTCGTTCTCCGCACTCGTTCTTATATCGGGCTCCGCACTCGTTCTTATATCGGGGCCATTTCTCTACCTCGGAAGATATTTCCCGTATCTCAAAAACACTGGTTATTAAACTCTATATATCGACCGAACCTAAAAGGCAACAATTATTTCATTATTAAATCAAATTATTCATGGAATTTTGAATTTTTGAAATTTTGAATTTTGAAATATTTGAATTTTGAAATTTTGAATTTTGGAATTTTGGAATTTTGAATTTTGAAATTTTGAAATTTTGAAATTTGAATTTTGAATATTCATGGAAATTGAATTGTTCATACTTATTTTTCACAGGTCAATATACAAAAGTCAATATACGTTTTTCAGGTCAATATACCTTTTTATTTTTAATCATGTGATCAACTTTTAACAAATTGTATTCATTGTATAATTTCATTTAATAATAAAAACCAATGAAAATTAAAAAAATAAAAAAAATAAAGGGAAATCAGCAGGCTTGAACCCTACCTTCCTGAGGCTTCTGAATGTTTCGTCGCTAATATACATATAATAGTAATGATTTCAGTAGACTGGTCATTTCAGCAAGTGAAATGGTAACCTTTCAACATTACAAAATATGTGTTTATACCATTCAAGTATTTCAGACGAGTTCTCTAGGAATTTAAGTTGTAAAGCATGTTTATAGCTGAAAAACTCAAACAAACTAGTCATTACTACTTTACCATGTGCAATTACTAAAGCAATGTAAGAGTAAGCGGTTCAATATACATACGATGATTATTCTCCATTAGTTAAAAAGAAGTCGAAAACATAAATTAACGTTGTTGTTTTTTCAAATTGAAATACCAAACAATACAGAGGCCTATTAATCATAATATGAAATATATGTATATAACTGGTTACATCGCAAATGTTCCGAGGTAACCAGTTTCGTACACTAGACAACTAAGCTACTTCCGTCTCTTGCTTGTGTTTGTTGCTTTCAAGGGGTCTCCTTTCCAGCATGTATTTACACTTGCGTTTGTTTAGTGCTGTGTTGTGACTGTTAAAATGTGCCCCTGCTACAACTCAGTAGTGTTATTACTTTCTGGTCCTTTGAGAGCATCATGGCCAAATATGTGTGGTATTAAAGTAGAATACCGCTTATACCTGTGCTAGGGGCGAAAGAGGTGTTGCATGTTATATAACACCTCATGAATCGAATCGACTCGATAAAACCGAGTCTGCTGCTTTTCTCTGTCGTGTTTGGTGCTTGCAAGAGATCCGTGTTCAGTATGTATGTATACTATACATTAACTATTCTATGCATTGTTTCTCCTGAAATGCTAAACAACTGTTACAGTAAACGTTGGGAAAACAGGTATTGTCCTGAAATATATCATGTTACTGAACAATGACTGTCATATATAAAAAAACAATTAATGACTGATTATATTTCATTATAACCCTTCAAGTTGGTTTTCAAGTGACATACTATGTCAAGCTTAAAGAACTCATTTGAACTTGGACCATTTGTTCACTGCTACATTAAAGGCCGCACAATATGTTTATCTTAACTATTTTGGCATTCATCCAATTCCATAGAGAGTATTTAACTCTTGGGATAAATTATAGGGAAATCCTTCACGAGATGGTAAACGTGTGGTTATTTTCACGAGCGAGCGTATGCGAATAACAGAAAAATAATACACGCCTAACATTGAGTGAAGGATTTTTCTGTAATCGAACCCAGCAGTTAAATATAATATTTATGACTTTTTAAATCAGTTTATGTATGCATTTAACAGAAGCTATAGATATCACTGAAGGCGATGAATATCCCTGCTTTTCAAAGGGTCAAAATCTGTAATAAATTAGGCAATCAACCAAGGGTGATCTAAGGACATATGGTCATCAGTTGTTATACGTATATGAAGTTTGGGTACAACGCATTCAAAACTGTTTGGGAAATGCTAGTAATAAAAATGTCTTACGCGACGCGACTCGATAGGACGAGACGGGAAAACATATATAGACCCTACACTCTGTGAAAGCGGGGTAATATTCTTGTGTTCGGAGTTCGTTACTAATATTTAGCAATTATGAATATTCTTTCACTGATAAGTCCCCAATCTTTCACACATATAATGTAATAAAATATGTTAATCACACGTTGGAAGTTAAGGTAATTACATATATCTGTTATGTGTGCTAGTACAGGCATTTCAAAGGTATTGTGATATTGTGAACAATCACTTAAATAGTATTTGCGTGAAACAACCTTCACTAGTAGTATTATTGTATTACTAATTGAATCCCTAATTAATTATTTGTATATTATGTTATCACAGAGTAATTGCATGAAACAAGTCTGTTTTATCAGTTGTATCAATGTATTATTGTAGAATCTCTCATTTACCTTTTTTGTATCTACCTATTATCATAAACTGAGTATGTGAAACAACCGGTATTTGTATCGATGTGCTAGTATTAAAATCCTCATTTATGACATTTCTTATGTTTGTACCATAGCTCTAATGGTTTTCCTTTGTTCCTGCTTATGATATAATTTTCATTAACCTGAAGGCCTAAGCCTAGACCGTGCAATAACTGCCGGTATATTTCAGCCGTGCTATAACTGACAGATTTGGCAGTTATACCATGGTGTACCAAATGACCCTTTTTAAAGGGCGTTCCTTTGCGAGTAAAATAACAGGAAATAGTGAAAACAAGAGTACCAACATTGATTTTTATTAAGGATAAAATCAGCTTTTACATGAAATAATTGTTGTTTTTTAAAATCCAATTTATATGAAATGATTTCTCGTTATAAACCGATAAACCTCGTAATTCAACATGTACCAAACACAAAGTACACTATTTAAAGTCAAATAGTTTTTAAACTTTTAACACACTTTAAAACCATAAATGCAGATCAAAAGTTAAATGTACATCCTGTAAACTGAACATTTCTTGAAGTCGATGTAAAATCCTTAAGAAACGCAGGGGTATCTGGCTCTTCATTTTCCTTGGAACCGGTCTGAGATTTGGTCCCGTGTATGCTCGAAATATCATTCAATATCCCATCGCTAGCGAGCTGAACATTCTGCTGAATGCTTTTAAGATCAGCTTTTTCAAGGTTTTCAATTTTAGAAAATTTACTAACATTTTGTTCACAGTTTTCCCTTTCGGAAACACTAGTTTCACTCAATGGGTTTAAGACAGTCGATATCCGCTTGCGTACACTGTCAGATGGCCGTTTGTATTTACGAACAGCATTAACGGATCTGTGACCGGTCCTGGACATGATTTCCTGTTCGTCAATGTTAGCGTCATACAAACTGGAAGCACATGTTCGTTTGCCGCTGTGATTGGTAAAGTTACCTTTAATATCTCCGAGTTCAGCTATCCGTTTCATGAATTTATCCAACTTGTTGACGCCGACCGGTTGATCCGAATATCTGACGGATTCTCCGTCCAGAGACCGTCGGTATAATCGGCCTTCCTTTCCTAATGCCTGTAGATACAACTCGAAAAATGTTGCCAGGCAACGGGGTCCTGAAAGAAGAACACATCGATTTTAGTATAAACTGTAAACGGGTTGTAACTGTACGGTTACAACTACAGATCAGATGCTTCAAAAGTCCGCAATACTAGCAGTCTTGAAAATTCAGTACAAATACAGTCAAACCTGTATTAAGAGATCACTAAAGGGGAGAGAAAAATGGTCTCTAAACACAGGTAGTCTCTTAATAGTTGCATTTTAATTTAAAACAATACAATTGGGAACTGAAACAGTGTTCTCTTAAAGCAGATGGTCTCTTAATAGAAGTGGTCTCTTGACCAGGTTTGATTGTAAAAGGTAACATGCATGATGTGACTGTACACTAAACGAAACTCGTATCTTTTAAATGGAATGTACAATTGTGACGAAATATCGTTTGAAAATTCATCAATATATTTTTAACAGATTCATCAAATAAAATTGAAAAAAAGGTCAATTTGATAATCAGACCACATTCTGTCACCGCTTTAAAGAACGTGTTAAAACTTTCAGGAGCAAATTATGGTGTAATTTTGTTATCTATATTCTCGCTAAATGCGTACTGTATGCATTTTGAAAGGGACACACGGCAATCTTGATTACATTTTGTTTAAAACTCGCGGCTTGAATCGAGGTTGCGGCTTTTGTGTAATAAATGTGACAGTTAAGTAAATGTGACACCAATAATAAAAGAATCGAGGTTGCGGCTTTTGTGTATTAAATGTGACAGTTAAGTAAATGTGACATTTAAGATAACTTACCGTCTTCACAATAATGTTTAATATCCTTGTTTGTAAGACCCATTTGTCCAAGTCCTCCTTTAAATGTTTTACAATTCCTGCCCACAAAACGTATGTATCTTCCATCTCTACCCACGTGAAACTGGCTACAGTCCAGGTTTTTGTGTTCGTCCCGGCCCCGTAATCCAAACAGTTTACATGAATAAAAGAATACTGTATATTGTAATGTTTGCGAGTCTTTCATACCAAACACTTCTTGTTCCCACAACTTAAAATCCATTTCAAGCAAATCTACAGCTTGCGATATTTGAATATTTTCATCATTGTCATTCAATGCTTTCAATTCCAACAATTCAGTTTCTAAATTCGCCGCTATCTAGCTCAAAATTAAATCATCTCCGTCATCCATTTCGATTGCAGTTCAGCACAAAAATAAATTTCTGTGTAAATGTTGTTGCCAAAAACGCGCAAATCGACTACACATTACCAAATATGGAAACACGACTCCACATTACCAAATATGGAAAAAACACAGCACTCTTTGACATTGGATTTGCGCAATAATATGTAAGGGCGATTGGCTGCAACAATAAAAACATGCGTCCAGGCCAATAACGCGTGATCATGCTATTTCTTGATTGGTCGAGCCTTTTTAAACTGAAAAATGCAACGCCCTAAAGACTTCTTGCACATGCGTAGTTGGGTAAATAACGAAGGTACAAAATATTTATAACACATTTGTCTCGTATATACGATTTATACTGCACCCTTGGGCCTGCGGCCCTCGAGAAGCAGTATAAATCGCATATACTCGAAAAAGTGTGCTATAAATATTACTTATGCTAGTAGTTGTGTACGAGTATGTAACTGATGCTGCATACTTCAACAATAGTTATATTTTGATTAATGGCACTTTTTGATAATAATAATAATAATAATAATAATAATAATAACTGTATTTCAAGAAAGTAACATATTAAGACATAGATTTACACAAGTCTTTTTTTACAATATGGCCATCTATAAATCAACAAAATATAACAATGTAAGCATATAATGCAAGATAAAACCATATGTGCATCAATTTATAACTTCAACAAGACAGACACATTTTCATACTTTTGTAACATAAGGTTATAATTCGAACTGGGGTTTCACTCTTTCATTAAAAGAAATGATTTTAATTTACTCTTAAATGTACTAAAGACAGCGAGGCTTGTATATCAACGGGGATCATGTTCCAAACTACCATTCCTGAATAACCAAAGGTACGTTTAAGAATGTTTATTCTAAGTGTTAAATGGGCAATATCCTTCTTAGCAACAGATCATAAGTTATAATTTGAATTTGTAGAGAACGATATTAAATCGGTTTTGTAATCAGGTATTAAATTGTTTAGTGATTTATAAATAATAACGCATGTGTGATATTCACATCTCCGTTGAAAGGTAAGCCACTTCAGCTCATTAAATAATATTGTAAACGGTGTGTTTATAGGCTTCATGAGAATGATTCTAGCAGCCCTCTTTTCAATTTTAAGTATTCTATTAATAGAGGATTTATTTGTTTGGCTCCAAGTTGCACAGCCATAATCAAATGTAGACATAATATATGAGTTATAGAACAACTTTTTCATGTCATAAGATAGGTAGTAGGAGATCCTTTTCAACAGATTTATTTTTGACACAAATTTAGTACATGTTTTAGATATATGACTTTTCCAAGATAATGATTCATCAATATAGATGCCTAGTAACTTTTATATATTGCATATCTGTAATATTAATTTGAAGCAACAATGCTGCAAAATTTGTTAAAGTTTTATTTGGTTTAATTATCATACAGGTTGACTTAATGGGATTAATAAGCATATTGTTTATCGCGCACCAATCATTTACATTGTTTACATCTGTTTTTCAATTTAGTCTGAATACACGATATTGCTTTCCCAAATGCACAAAGTGTTGTATCGTCTGCGTACATATCTACATTGGTGTGCTCAATATACAAAGGTATGCCACTGACATATAACAGAAAGTGTAGCGGTCCTAAGGTAGAACCTTGAGGTACCCCGGAAATCACAGGAAGAACATTCGAGATTGTGTCACCGATCTTAACTACTTGGGTACTGTTTGAAAGATAAGACTGAAATAATTTAATGGCTGCTTCTGAAAAATGAAACAGTCTTAATTTAAACAAGAGGATCTCATGATTGATCAAATCAAAGGCTTTACCTAGATCTATAAAGAGTGTTCCTACAAGATTTCCTGAGTTTATTTCTTTGAGCCTGTATCAACAATGTGTATAAGTGCCGTTTGACAAGAGTGTTTTTTTTACGAAAACCTGATTGGCGGGCATATAGAATGGATGTCTTCTTGAAATAGGTAAGAATTAGCAATAAGTCCTTCAAATATGTTTGATATTGTCGGAAGTTTCGAGATAGGTCTGTAATTATTTACATCATCTATGTTATCGTTCTTTGGAATTGAGAGAACAAATGCGTCCTTAAGTTTATCCGGAAAAACTCCGAGACTCTAACATGTATTTATCAAAGAAGCTATTTGTACAGTTAACATATCTCTGCATAATTTTATTATTCTAGGACCTATTCCATCAAATCCCTCAGATTTATTTACGTCTAATTTATCAATTATTGTTTTTACTTCACAAGATCAAAATTAAATACTGTTCATCTAACAACTTTCATATCCACTCGGCCTTAATGACAATATTTATCAAGAAGGAAATATTTCAAAGGATCCTAATATTGACATATTTTTTATATTTTCTATTCGAAAGCGTTAATCTAGATATCATGGTCTTATGCGTAATGGTAACATCAAACGTAAATCGCGTGTAATTATTCATGTCGCTGATTTACATACTATTTTTAAACAGTCTGGTAAGCATTCTATGCTTTCACGGCTTACCTCTTTGTCCATTTCTTCACTAAAGTTGATCGACGAGGATGCAGACAAGATTTTCATTCGTACAGAAGCCCTTGTATAAGACTGCTTCCATAGTTCAAAGCTACACACAACATGTTCTCCGACCCCCATATTGACAAGGAGTAGTCTGATCACGTTAGGCATTTTCTAAAACTACTATATATTAATAAAGGTATTGATTTCATTGACATGCCTAGTATTTTTCGAGATACTCATGTATTTGATGATTTCCCAAAATATTTCAAAAATTCCGAAAGTCCTGTAATTTGTTATAAGTATAAAAAGCCTATTAGAAATATTATTTTCAATTACAACAAAAATAGTTTTCTGATATAGTACATCACACTCCTAAGGAATGTGAATGCAACACATCAACATTTTGCTATGCTCCGGCAGGTCATGTCAACACTGGTAATTTTGATATTGTTGATCAACGTATTCGGCATTTGTTTTCGAAAGGCCCTAAATATAGATTACCTTCAACTATTGATTTTAATGCCTGTCGTGCCCAGATCGCCCACTCCATTGACGATTTTAGTATAAAATGGTGTCGTAGAGAACATGCGGACCCAAACTCGCTTTCTACTTGAAAAAAGTCAATTCTTAAAGTTATAGATACACCTATTAACTTTTATAATGCTAACCCCTCTTTACATCCTCCGTGACCTAGGTTTACCTTTCGTAATTTAAAATCAGGAATTCAGGAATTTCATAATAAATTTGTTTTAGTTCCTGCAGATAAAGCAGCTAATAATATAATTATTGTTTGACGCCTACATTACGTCAATGTTTATCTCTGGAACTCGGCAGCACCAAGTCGTATATTCCAGTAAATTCTACTGAGGATGATGTTGTTTCCGCACATATCACTCGGTGCACTACTTTCAAGGCTGGTGTAGGCGATAAGCAAAATAAACTGCCTACTATGTACTGGATTCCTAAATTACATAAAAATCCGTATAGGGCCCGCTTTATTTCGAATTCTAGTGCCTGCACCACAACAAACATCTCCAAACGTTTAACTTCTTGTCTTACTGCCGTTAAAGATCACGTTAAACTATATTGCGATAAAACTTATGAAAACTCTGGGATTAATTTATTTTGGTCTTACAAAATTCAGGAGATGTCCTTGATAAAATGTTCAATAAACGTCAAGTTTCATCAAGCACTTATGACTTCTCTACACTATATACTACCTTACCGCATCACCTTTTTAAAGACACGCTTATTGCGCTCATTCAAAAAATATTCGCTAGGGAAAATACTACATGTTTGGCCTGTAATAATATTAAAGCGTTTTTTACTAACGGCAGTTTAGATAATTACACTATGTGGACTTGCCATGTAGTTTGTGAAGCGCTCATTTTCCTATTAGATAATGTTTTCGTCAGGTATGGAACCACCGTTTATAGACAAATTGTTGGTATCCCTATGGGTACGAACTGTGCACCACTTGTCGCAGATTTGTTGTTATATTGCCATGAAAAATATTTCATATTGAGTCTTTCACCAGATACCCAGGTAAATGTTTTTGAAGCCTTTAATGACACCTCTCGGTATCTGGATGACATATTGGACATTGACAAACCTGTCCTACCAATTATGGTTAATACTATTTATCCTAAAGAACTTTAGCTTAACAAGGATAATATTTCTGATATTAACGCTTCTTTTCTTGATTTAGATCTCTCTATTGAAAATGGTGAAATTATTATTCAAATCTATGACAAGAGAGACGATTTTAATTTTGACATTGTTAATTATCCCCACTTAGATGGGGATGTTCCCCGAGCAACTGCTTATGGGGTCTATGTGTCTCAACTTATTCGTTTTTCAAGAGTTTGTACTCGAGTTGAGGACTTTAATATTCGTAATCTTTGTATAACTAAAAAGCTATTCCATCAGGGTTACCGTTACCATAAACTTCGTAAAACCTTTGCAAAATGTTATTATCGTAACCCTGATCTTCTTTCCAAATAAAGAAGTAATTTAAGAACTATTCTGCGACAAGGACTATCACAATCTGACTTCTATGGTGATGTGATTTACAAACTGCGTAAGATTCTTGGTCATGATCACTTTCATACTATCTTCGTTAAACTTGTTAAAAGGTTTATCAAAAGAAGTTTTGACCCTATCATTTTGCAACGTACTGCATGCTTGGTGGTGGACCCTTTTACAGTTCGCCACTACGCTTTCCTCTTTAATTGTACGATGACCGGAAGGCTGTGGACCCTATGATGACGCCTACCTAAAGCCCATTTGGACGGTGGCGTTTGATGTTTGTCCGCGGTCTTGTCTTGTCGTGCCCTCAATGGTTTATTCTCTTGTTGCTCTGGCTTCTGCCAAGTTATCGAATACCTTCATTGTGGCTTTCTAGGCTTTTTTTTTTGTATTTATATATACACGAGCTTCTAGGTGTTTTACTTATATTGCCTTTTAACACTGCCTTGTTGGTTAGAGAATATTTCATGGCGGGGATTTCTTTATATACACTGTCCCTTTTAATTGGGATGACAATAGGGTAAGTGTGAGGTTTGGTGCATCCTATAACCTGGTTTAAACCCCAGTGGCATTTTTGGCCACTGACCGTTCCAAGGCGGAAGCCATATTGTCAACCCCTTTGTGTTTGTGATGTCGTTTGCTTTTTTTTATTACTTTTGCCTTCTCATTTGTCTGTTTGCGTCTTTGTTTTTGTGTTTTGTGGTTGACTGTCGTCATTGAATGCTTCTTTCCCAGTCAGATTTTTATATCTTTTTTTTTTTTTTTGTGAATTTACATTGTTAAACGTTTTGAAGTCACAATTTGTAGCTAAGACTTTCATACGTTTAAGTGGGTATAAAGAAGAGTGTTGGGATGTAGAGGGTAATTATTATTAATCGGGGTAATAATTATTGTTATGGATATTTATTTTTTTACTGGTCAATTAATTGCTATCATATCATAATAACGAATCATGTATGATAAGAACAATTTCAATTGTTGTCCATTGCTTTAGCATGCTATACAGTCAAATCCTTCAGTCACAAATATGTACTCCTTTTCAGAAATTAAGGCATTGGATATACAGCCCAATAAGTTGGCCTGGTGGTGTTGATTGCTCCACTGTTGGGATGTTTGTTATTCGGCGTATTGTTCAAGGTCAATACCGTTGGTTCTGCTACTTGTTAAAAGTAAGTATACAATTCATTAAAACATTGCTATGACGTCATCCCTTTGTTGTTTCTGTACAGTATATAGCATATTGTACTACACACAAGAAATCTTACCTGTAACTGTCCAATATTTACCACGCATCTGTCCATTATATTTAAGAATGGACAGTAACTGTCCAATATCTTATAAAAATATTGGACAGTCCATTCTTGAAACAATGGACATTTGTATAGAAAATAGTGGATAGTTACAAGTAGAGTTTCTTGTGTGTAGCACAATAGGATTGATAAAATGGACAAATAAAAAACAAAAGACGACGTTTATCCAGCAAATACCAAAAACAATTTAACACGTAAACACATAGAATAAGATACAATTTAGTAAAATACTTCCTAATTAAATTATTTTCAATATTAACCGTATTTTAACCGCGTTTGTTATTTTACATAAAAATCGTGATCGGTTGATTTATGGAGATTTAACAATAGGGCGGTTGGAGTCTATTTTATGAGCAAATAAAATAATTAATATTTAGATCCGCCCCAGAGATAAAGTGGGGAGGGTACATATGAATCTGTGAACCTGCCATTATTAGTTATTGGGTCAGTAACAAACACAATAACAATCTCTAACCAACAAGGCAACATTATATAGGCAATATAAGTAAAACACAAAGATGCTTATATAAATACAAAAAACAATAGCCTTGAAAGCCACAAAGAAGGTACTCGATGACTTGGCAAGAGAATAAATCATTGAGGGCACAACAAGACAAGACCGCAGACAAACATCAAACGTCACCGTCCTTTTGGGCTTTAGGTAGACGTCATCATAGGGTCCACAGCCTGTCCGGTCATCGTACAATTAAAGAGGAAAGCATAGTGGCGAACTGTACATGGGTCCACCACCAATCATCCAGTACGTTGCAAACTGATTTTGATAACCTCTTTTGATAAACCTTTTAACAGGTTTAACAAAGACTGTATGAACGTGATCATTCCCAATACTCTTACGAAGTTTTTAAATCACGACACAGAAGAGAAATCTGTCGCAGAAGAGTTATTAAATTACCTTTATATTTGGGCTCCGAGAATAAAATTTTACAAAGGTTTTACGAAGGTTATGGTAACGGTAGCCCTGATGGAGTAGCTTTTTAGTTAAACAAAGGTTACGAATATTAAAGTCCTCAACTCGAGTACAAGCTCTAGAAAAACGAATAAGTTGAGACACAAAGACCCCACCTAAATGGGGATAATTACCAATATCAAAAGTAAAATCATCTCTGTTGTCATAGATATTGCGAATTATTTCAACATTTTCAATAGAGAGATGTAAATCGAGAAAAGAAGCGTTAATATCAGAAATATTAGCTTTGTTAAGTTGAAGTTCTTTAGGGTATATATTATTAACCACAGTAGAAAAGAAAGGCTTATCAATGTTCAATATGTCATCCAGATACCGAGAGGTGTCATTAAAGGCTTCAATAACATCTGCCTGGGTATCTGGTGAACGACTCAACATGCAATCTCTTTCATATCAATATAAAAACAAATCTGCGACAAGGGGTGAACAGTTCGTACCCATAGGGATACCAACAATTTGTCTATAATATACAGTTCCATACCTGACGAAAATATTATCCAATAGAAAATTAAGTGATTCACAAACTTCATGTGAAGTCCACATAGTGTAATTGTCCAAACTGCCGTTAGTAAAAAACGCTTTAATAGTGTTACAGACCAAACATGTAGTATTTCCCTAGAAAAAGTGTTTTGAATGAGAGAAATAAGGTTGTCTTTGATAAGGTTGTGAGGTAAAGTTGTATATAGTGTAGAAAAATCATCAGTACTTAAAGATGAAGCTTGGCGTTTATTGCAAATTTTATCAAGAACGTCGCCTGAATGTTTAATAGACCAAAATAAATTAATCCCAGAGTTGTCATAAGTTTTAGTGCAATATTGTTTAACGTGATCTTTAACGGCAGTAAGACAAGATGTTAAAGGTTTGGAGATATTTGTAGTAGTGCTAGAACTAGGATTGGAAATAACGCGGACTTCTTAATTACTAGACATGTCCAGTAATTGTACGTTTGGATATTTTTTGGTTGGCGCTAAGTATAGTTGTGGAAAACAATGAATTAATACTTTAGTATTTAGACTTCTGTAATTTAAACAGTCAAAACACTATTTCTGTATTATTAGTATCTATGAGTATGTAGTTTTGATAGTTATTAGTACCTTTGATATTATTATTAGTTCGTTAGTTTTGATAGTTATTGTTAGTTTTCTTAGTTGTTGTTAGTTTGGCTATTAGTTGTTTGATCGTTTTCTAGTTAATTATTAGCTTTGAATCAGCTAGGTTTTACCTTCTGTTAATTACTAAGTGTCCATAATTTCATGTATGGGTCAGAATGCAAAATTCAACATGTGCAGTCTTTGTTTCTAATAGAAACCATTCATTGTGCAGTATCTAAGCAAATATTAATGAGTGTTTTGATCAGTTCTTGGTAATGTTACCACATTAAATCAATTGGGTTTCGGAAATGCTACAAAAGCACTCCTACACTGCATACTGTTACATCTTATATTTGAGGCTTTTGTAGAATCATCCATTCATGTTCAATACTTTGAATTAATGATGATATAACTTTATTTTGTACGAAATTAATGTCGTTGAAGCTTACAAGTTCGGTGAACTAACTATTGTTGTTACACAAATGGTCTACATTATTAAAGCCGTTGAACCTTGCGGGTTGAAACTGACTTCCTTGTATCATATTATTGTAGTTGAAACTTACAAGTTCGGTGAAACTAAATACTGTTTTTACACAAATGGTCTACATCATTAAAGCCATTGAAGCGTGCGGGTTGAAACTGACTTCTTTGTATCAAATTAATGTCGTTGAAGCTTACATGTTCGGTGAAACTAACTGTTGTTGTTGCTCACATGGCCCATATTAAGGCCGATGAAACGTGCAGGTTGAGTGCAACGATTGACCTAAATGTTGCAACTGGAGATGATATAACTGTCTTCATTGTATCAAATAAATATGGTTAAAGCTTGCAGGTTGGTTGAGAACTTGTTGTTCCTCACATGATGCCTATTATTGCCGTTGAAGCATGCATGTTGAGGGGTCAGTCGTTGATGTTCATAGGTCGATCATTGGGGGTTTGGGTTCACAACTTACACATTAATGCCGGTGAATCAATCACGTTGAAGGGTCAGTTATTGATTTTAAGTGCAACGGTTGGCTTTCCCGTTGATACTGGTTCCGTTTTGTTGAAGCACGGTTTATTTATAGACTTGTTGATTGGTTGGGTTTCTGAAGAATGGAATATATGGGGAGTGACTAGCTAAACCGTGCTTCAACATCATTGTTTCATTGTTATGCAAGTGAAAGGAAGGAGAGAAAATAACTAGAGTAAACATAGAACTAGGAAAAAGACAGAGAAGAAATAGCAAAATAGAGAAAGAGTGTTGATCTTGATCTTTTTGACTTAGAACTTTTGGAATCATTTACATTTTTGGGCGGAATTCGTAATATTCGTGGTGAATTTTACAGATAAAAAAGAGTATGATAATGGACCCTTGGAAACGACCGAAAACGACACATACGAAATATTGAAGTCTCGTTTTGATTGAGACTGTTCATGAGCGCCCTCTAGTCCCGGGTTGAGCAGAACTCAATATTAATAAAATCAATGGTACAAAATGTTAACCATCCCGAAGATGGCATGCATATGGCGGTGGACATGGAGTGTCTTTCTTCCCCATATCGTACGGCGTATGGTCCCAGAATCTAATAATATTAAATGCCCCGAAGAGTGAACACTATTGAGAGAATTTGGCGAAAGAACTGTTTAACAATAGACATGTTGATTCTTAGATTTATAATTTTCATACTTGGAGAGATATAATCACACATATTGAATATGTGAAATTAATTGGTTGTTTTAATACACTGAAATAAAATAATTGCATATTTGATTTGTGTTTGTTTATTTTGCCGGTCATATTACGGTTTATAATATTTTGTGCTACCTTACGAGTAGCAATGGTGGCAGCGACAATTTGAATATTAAAACATTTCCTCTAATTTTGTCACACTTTACACGTATTCGTTTGTATGCTATGTACTTGTACTGATTTAAACTCACATGCAAATAATTTCAATAAGAACCGTGTACAAACCATGTATTGTCGAATATACAATACAATTTCCGTTTAGAAACGTGTTATGCACTCGTGAGTATTACAATGTCGTTTAATGAGTTGACTTCTTAAGCATAGACAGTAGAAATCTCCTTAAGAACCCCTGATTAAAATGTGTGACATAGAACAACAAATGAAAGCATGTCTGTAAAAAAAAGGCAGACATTGTAAACATTTAAACAATTTTATGTAAAAAATAAACAACTTTGTAATATATAAATTAATATACTTAAAGCATAACCGCGTTTGTGAAATATAACCGTGTTAGCATGATCATGCCATTAATAATTGGTTTTCTACTTACATATTATGTCTAGATATGTTACTAACTTGGTCATTGTGTATCAACTGAAACATTGATAGAAGGCGGAGATAAAACACTAAGGTAAAAAAAATGCCGTCACGCTTGCAATATTATACAATGTGTTTTAGCAGGATCAAGAGGTGTGCCGTGTGCATAATTGTAACAACGTATATATTCCGATAAGAACACATTCTCGAGGGCATTTGTCACCTACTTGTGACATTTCTTGTTTTATTGGACATGTGTTTGGTAAATGGAGAGCATCGTGTAATATTATCGCTAGACATTTCTCTTAATGATAACGTCCGTAATATAATTAGCGACACGAGTCTATGTGCGCCCATTCTGGGACTTTGTACCTGGGACTTTGTGTACCAACTTTGGAAACAAACTAATATTTATATGTATTTTTATAATTGTATGCGATTCCGGTATGTGTTTAAAGTTGATATAGAGATTAATATGTACTGATGGGTTCGACTTTAGGGAAATCCATCAAGAGATAGTATTCATCTGGTTTAACAATTAAACACGATTACCTCTGAGTGGTTTCCTTATAGTCGAACTCAGCAGATATTAAAATTGTATAACGATTGTGATCATGACCAAGTAGCTTGCGAAGTTTTTAAATCGCGTCTCCATAGAAATCAGATTGTGATAGTTCTTGTCGCATAAATCTGAAATTACATTTATATTTTACAAGCTTACCAGGGTCGATAATACAGTGTAGCAAAGCTTTTTCGAAGTTATGGTAACGGTAGCCATGATGGAGTAAATTTTCAGTTATACACAGATTACGAATATTAAAGTCCTCAATTCGACTACAAGCTTTAGAATAACGAATGAGTATAGAAACATATACAAATAAGAAGTTGCTTTTAGGTAATCCCCGTCTAAATAGGGATAATTAACGATATCGAAATTAAAATCCTCTCTGGTATAAAATATTTAAATACGATTTAATCATAAACACAAACCACTCCACGGAAACGGTTATAAGTCCAACGGGAAGAGAAGCATTCACAGAATACAGTCTTTCCAACCAGTACTACAACGCGAAGGCTATTCAAATAGTACATCACAAACATATTTAGTAAAAAGGCACATCACAAACATATAAGGGTTGACGACAGTGGTACCGCCTTGGAACGGTCAGTGGCAAAAGAGACCACCGGCGAGTTTAAACCGGTTCAAGGATGCACCAAACCTCACTCTTACCCTGTCATCATCCCTAAACAACAGGACAGTGTTAATAAAAATAATCCCCGCCAAGTGAACCCCTTATATTTGAGAAAGCGTATATAGGTGTAATAAGAAAAAAACACAGAAATGTTCGTGTGTATAATATATCAAAAAATAAGTTAAACATAAGAAGCCAGTCTCATATGTACTCGATGACTTGTCTGACGTCAGAGCATCAAGGGGAGGCGGACTAAAACACAGCAAGTATATAAGTGTTCTTTTATATACGATAACCATTTCAATGTTTATATACTGAACAAAATAGGTTCAGCACCACTTTCCGGGACACAAGATTAAACAGAATGAGCATTGGTATAATTTTTTGAAGATATTAGAAATGCTACGAAAGGATGGGAATTTCAAAACAATTGTGTTAATTTATTATCTGAATTACATTTATTAAAAACATTTTTCATTATACATACGTATTGCTTTGAACACATTTAATGTTTGGCATTGACAAGACTTATATGAAATAAAGATACAAATATTGCTATATCCACCGCCATATTCTTGCCATCTTCGGGATGTTTAAAATTATGTACTGTTGACTTTTATGAATACTGAGTTCTGCTCAACCCGGGGCTAGAGGGCGTGAGCGGTACCTAGCATATTTCACTACCGCTCATGAACAGTCTCAATCAAACCGAGACTTCAATATTTAGTATGTGTCATGCTCGGCCGTTTCCAAAGGTCCATTATCATACTCTTATCCGTTCTGTCATTGTTTGAAAAACGGTGAAATGTGTTCACAAGCGATTGTTATTCTCAAACAAAGAACATTCCAAATTTCTTCATTTTAAAATTACCTCCATTTCCATTGAAATGAGAACGATTTTCGATAACCTATACAAGTATGTTGCTTTCATATTTGTTTTATATTTATCACCGACATTGTTCAAACATGACATTGTAGCATTATTATTGGTCATAGCTATGTCATTTTATCATTGACCCCGAACATACACAGTTTTGTATCTCGTCTATGGAAATGGCATGCATTTTATGTTCTAAATTTATTTTGCTCAGTATATATTGTATCGGAAAGTATGCTTTTACGACTAAAATTATCACATCCAGGTATTTTCTATCTACACAGCTCCCAAATTTATAAACGAATCATATAAGTAGAGTAATACCGGGTTTCATCGGACAGCCGGGGTTCTTCGGACAGTTCAAAATATCTGTATTTATAGCTCTAATAAACGCAATACTACTGTAACTGCATTGCTATTCCTGTCTGTTAGCATGTCCTACATAAACACAAATACGTAAGCACAAATGACGTAATGTATTGACTGTTTTGATTGGTTGTTAACCAGATTGTAGTAGTGATCACCCTTGCGTTAACTAAGAAAGCACGGGAATTTTAAACTTCGGTTTCACAACTACAAAATAAAGGATAGTGAATGCGATTTGTTTTTTAATTTGTTCCTTTAATGATTAAAAAAGAAATGTTAACGCAACATATTTTCAATTTCAGGGGGAAAATATCAAAAGATAGAAAAAGACAAGTGTCCGATAAACCTATGTGTAAAAAGTAACCTTAACTTCGCATTGGGTTGTATCGAACAGAAGTCTCACCTGAGACTATGACATTAATGTTAGTGTTGTTAGAGGTGTGCGGGTGCTTTTGCCTAGAAAATAATAACCGTATCGTTTCTAGATCTAATAAATAATATTTACAATATTAAGATTTTCCTCACTAATTTAACAGAAACGATAGGTAACGGATCGTCACAGCGCGATCCGTATACACATGATCGCACATGTCTTGGTGCATTAAAACGATCGCTACTTGTAAAAACTAGACCGCTACGTTTCTAAAATAAGTCAAATATAATATCCTTTAAATCTAACTAAACCCTAAATTACATCAATTCACGGGCCTCTGGTAATTCACATAATGATAGGTGTTAACCTGGGACTAATTCATTGGTGTACACAACGGTTTTGCTGTATAACATAACCCTCAAAAAAAAAAAAAAACACAAAATAAAATAGCGACCGTAAAATGTTGTAAACTGTCCCCGCGTCATGAGAAAATCAGTTGCAATTTACTTAATTCAAAAAGCATGTACTTCACAATAATATGGCAAATCTATTTCGCGGTAGAATAGGCCTAGTTGTTTATTACATGTATTAAGGGAAGAACTTACCCTTGTGCATTAAATGCTTGTATATGGTCCGCACTTACTAACATTATTTTCAGCACACCTGTTTCATAAGAATATAGTTTATAAAGTATTGAACCATGATGATGACCTGACAATTCTGAAATCAGAGAAGATCAACATGTGCTTATCTTCTTTTTGCGATTTGTTTAAAGACAATAGCCCTCCGAGTAGGTGCATGATAATAGAAAGGTTTTTAAGCACGTTACTCCTTTCTCATCGTAGTACAATTTTTGTGGTAAAAAGGTGAAGGTACACATTACCTTCACCTACTTTCTCGTTCGTTCAAGGGTCCCTATTTTCTAATCCCCGCTGAATATTGATTTGTCCTCGTTTAAAAATTTATTTCAGTGTTTCCATCTGAATATGTACCTTTAAGCATTTGCGCCATTTTAAGAATCGTAACTTTATAAGAACATGTTATACGCAATTCATGTTTTGTTCATAGTGGCCAGGGAGTAAGTATACACGTATACTTACCCCCTGTAGAGGCTGAATAATTCTGACGCAACAATTCTCAATTACTATAAATACATAGCTGGTAATCATGTTAGTTTGTTATTAACACATTAAATGACTTCATATTAGTTGAAAAATGCACGTCCGATGAACCCTTTTTTGATGTCCGATACAACCCGTTGACTGATACTCCCCGGCCGATGGTTTATTACTTCAAACACGTGTTTACTCGATTAAGATACATTTGCGGAACGTATTTGTATTATAGCACATTGGACTGGAATCGTGACAATGGTAACAACCGAGTTTATCCTTGTATTGTTTTTCTAACGGTGTGTATATTAGAAAATTCCCGTAGGTTCCCGATATATTTCGATATTACTCTATCATATGAGGATCGTATAGAAGTTGACAAATATCTTGTTCACGAAAATTATATAAAAACTGTGTGCTTCAAAAACGAAACTTTTATGAATTTATTATCATACAAACAGTATATGAAACTCTTATTATGTAAATAGCATATGAAACGTTTTATATGAAAATTAGTTGTGGTTCCTTTTATGTTAAGAATTATTGAGAATCAAATGGTTTTTAAATGAGAATGCATGTCTTATTTCCTATGTACACTTTAAATACACAAAAATACTCTTTTTATGTTTGTTAAAGACAGTATTAGTGAAAATGAATGGGCTACGTGGTTATATATACAATATAGTTAATACAGTATAGACAGAGATTGACGAAGCACATATGCAAACTCAAAGAATATTTAGGCAAGCATAGTACTCGTACCGAATGTTACATGGTATATATACTCGATACCAGCTAGTCTCCGAGCGCGATTTAACGAGAGCAACTTTTTTGTAAAATAAAGACAGGCAAAACTAATAACCAGCTATACTCTCACGAATCATATATTCAATAGTAACACAATCGTTTCAATACCATACAGGCGACACTTTACATTATACAGCTTGTCTACGTTTGATGTTTCTAAAATAGTTCATTTAATTTGTCAGACGTAAGTTAACGTAGATCTTTTTGGCGTCTAGTGTATCCTTCTCTTTTTCTGAAATAGAATAAATCAATACAATTAATCAAACTATTTATAAACCGAACTTCCGAATTCCTTGGTATAAACAATATACATGTACGCATATAAATGTCTCATAATGTATTCCACTTTCTTATTAGTTTCAATAACATATTAATATGAACACCATGTTATTGACATATGTGTAAAACATGGCGACACTAAATATAGTTTATAGTGTAGTTATGCAAAATATGTTGCGCCATATACTCTAAATATTAATAATATGAATTATGGTGAGTAAACTATACTCGTTTTAAATAACGCGACTTTAACAATGTGATTTCCCTCATCTTTTACTACATTAGTATGTATTTGCCATGCCTAACTGATGAAGAATTTCTATAGACTTTCCCTTGCAAATTTTCGTGTTCATACTCGCATCCTATTTCACAATATGTCCGAAGCTTTCGACGTGAATCGAGATTGTAATTAAGACTGAAAAGAATATTGTAAAATCTGTTATAATAAGAAAACTTGTCCTATAGAAACCATAGCACCCAAACGAAATGGCACCGTAGGTTCGCATTGTACCACCAATTAGGAGCAAATTAAATAGTCAATGGAACTGACAAAACACAACACAATGAGCCGTGATGACAGGGTTACCGACTTGAAACACAACACAACGGGCGGTGATGACAGGGTTACCGACTTGGAACCCAACCCAACGGGCGGTGATGACAGGGTTACCTACTTGGAACACAACACAACGAGCGGTGATGACAGGGTTACCGACTTGGAACAAAACACATCGAGCGGTGATGACAGGGTTACCGACTTGGAACGGTCGGTAGACAATATGGACTACTGGTAAGATTGTATCGATTGCATGGGCACACAACCGCGATATAATCCGGTCTTAAGAGCCCAAATTGACGACAGGACAGTGTAAATAAAAGTAAATCCAATCAAAAGAAAATCCTTAACACTAATGTCCTAATCCAGAGAAATAAACACATAACGGAATTACATCTTTTCCTTGTTGTACCGCCAAAAAGACTGGCTGGTCGTTGACATATATTTTGATTTTATATAAAGTCTTTAATTCAAATTTTGCTTATTTTATGAAATATTATGCTCAAATTGACCGTTTTCCTTTACGTTATTGTGATATGTATGATTGTTAACATATTGTAATTTCCCACGTGTTTGCCCTGGTATATGCTTGTGTAATAATAAACTATTTGCCATCATCTGTTTACATTAATACACCGTATGCTATGCCTTCAATTTATAAGCGTGTGAACTACTGTATCTTAAAAACGTGTGCATGTTGTTTGACAACACATTTTAAAGTATATACTAGCAACATGTACCTGGAGAAGGACGGCCTAGATCTGAATAAACGTGTTCTTTGTTACTTGCGGTAATAGTGGATTCATATGCACCATCTTCATTTCTGAAATATATTTAAATATAGTTTGATTAAGCATACATGAAAAAAATGACATACGATTTTTATGAGTGAAGTATGTTCCTTGAGCGATCGAAGCCATATTGAGTGATGTGCGGTTGACGAGAATTGCCGTAAATAATATTGCACAAAAAGTGTGGCCCTACCAATTTGTATAATTGGCAATTACATATTTTTTAAATCACTACTTAGGGTAAGATATGGCTGAAAGTTTTATTTTAAATTAACACATAAAACGTAAACACCAGAAGAAAAGGAGTATGAAAGGAGAAACCACACATGTAGATATTTGTATATAGTCTGGAGTCCACTCGACGATTTTTGAGTCGAGTTCAACATTTCGCGAGGAGCATAGTGACAGGTATCACTCGAACGAGTAATATAATGTCTGTGTCGTGGTATCCGTGTTCAGCCCTGATTTTGTATATGACAGGGGTAAATTGAGGTCAAAGGTCATGACCCTTGTTCAAAATATTTAATTGAATATTTAAATGTACATTTTTAAAAGACATTATTATTTTGTTTATGCAAAAAGCATAGTTCGATCATAAGCTAACATAAGTAAAAGGCTCAGATGTGAGCTGATATATGGTGATAAGTCCTCGTCCGTCGTCCGTCCGTGCGTCCATCCGCCGTCCATCCGCCCATTCGCCGTCTGTCCGGAAGAACGTCTTGTAGCCACACAATGAATTGTGAGTCGATTTCAACATCTTTCGAGGAGCATATAGACAGGTATCATTCGAAAGCATAGTATCTGACCTTTATCGTGGAACCCATGTTCTTCCCTTATTTTTTATGTAACAGGTCAAAGGTCAAAGGTCATGACCCTTTCCAGAATATTTAATTGAAAAACTGAAAGTACATTTTTGAAAGCCATTATTATTTTGTTTATACATGAACAATATTTCGGTCATAAGATAACATAAGTAAAAGGCTCAGATGTCAGCTAATGTACGGTGATAATTCATCGTTCGTCGTCCGTCCGTCAATATGCCGTCCGTCTGCCCATTTGCTGTCCGTCCGGACGAACGTGTATTAGCTACTCCATGTATTGGTAGTCGAGTTCCAAATATTGCGAGCAGGAAAGAGATCATTATCACTCGAAAGGGTATTCTCCCGCCTTTGTCGTGGTATCCGTGTTCAGTCCTGATTTTGATGTAATCGGGGTAAATTGAGTTCAAAGGTCATGAACCTTTTTCACAATAATCAAATTTAAAAAAATGACGTAATTTTTGAAAAGCATTATAATCATTCCGTTTGTGTATGGAACTACTTTTGGTAATAAGCTAACATGAGCCAAAGGTTCATAAGTGAGGTAATATATAATGATAACTAATTTTCCATGCGTCCGTCCGTCCGCCCATCCCCCGTCTCGTCCGCCCATTCGCCGTCTGTCCATACGTAATGTGTTGACCAATCGACGAATTTGAGTCGAATTCAACATTTTGAAAGTATCATAGAGACATGTATCACTCTAAACGGTATTTACTTGCCTTTATCGTGGTAACCGTGTTTAGTCCGTCCTGATTTTGGATGTTAAGGGAGTAAATTCGGGTCACCGGTCATGACTCCTTTCACAATAATTAAATGATAAACAAATGAAAAATATTTAATTCCTTATTTCTTGTTTATTTATAAATCACATTTCGCGTATTATCACAAATGAACCAAACGCTTAGAGAAAGCATCAGAGATACACTAGTATACAGTGATCACTATTCGTTGAGCGTCCTTCTGTCCGTCGGCTCATCATCCATCTCTCCGCCATTTGTCTTGCAAGGCGAGGTATTTTTTTAATATTTTGTTTTTACTTTAAACGGCTTTTTTTAGAAACAGTTTTGCCGTGTCTGACGAAACATCGCACGGGTGATCCTGATATCATTGGTTTTCAAGTTTGTTTGTTTTTTAATGAGGTCAGTGCGACATCCAAGATGGCCGCCATTATTAAAATAGTTTATATCTTCCAACATCTTAAGTTTTCGTTTAAAACTCCAAAATCATGAATCTTTTGATGATCAGGCCTGAGCATTTTACACCAAAATGTATTAAAAAGACATCTGTTCATTTTTTTATTTCATTTGAACTGTATTGTTTTTTTCATTTAAAAAACTCACATCCTTCAGGCAGTAACGGATCACTTTTCTTGAAAGGTGCTAAACTAAGTGGGTACTTACTCAAGGAAATATGTGCCGAATCTTTGCGCTAATGAATAGTTGTATGCTTATATGAGCAATCTTCAAATATGGAAAGTTTCATAAAAAAATGCATTCTTGCTGAATAAATGAAACGTAAACTGGACCGCTACTACCGATGATTCCCTACTACCGCAAGCACTGTACTACAAATTAATTTAAGTATTGGGATATGTGGATTAAGCATCAACACGTCGAGAAGATGAAAATGTTTGGTAGGTGAGATATTTGCATTTAAAATATTAAACACAAGATTTTTTATAGATTTAGCGATAATGTAACCTCGGTCTATGATAAGTTCTATTCAACGATTCTAAGGTGGTGGTATTCGCGGCAGAAGAATACATGTTTGATATTTCAATTATATCATATGTGTAAGTTAATCACGAATAGTGTGCATATCTCTAGAAATCACAATGAGTAATGCTCATGGTATTTACGTATATAGTACGCGTTTCGCAAATGCAATGCTTAACGGCTCATCCACGCAGTACTGGTTTGGTAGAGCCGCTCCAGAGACAGGGTACGTTATGTTATAATATATATGCATCCGGGAATTCTTACTAATGTATAGTACAATTCTTAATGTTCTTTAACATGTTCAAGAGGGATATACTCCGATAAACGGAACAGTCCGGTTTACGACCCAATCTGACGAAAGAGGGTAGGGACGTGTGCTGGGGACGTGTGTTGCTTAAGAATATTCAAACGAAACTTCTTTCGTATGTGAATCTTGAACATGGAACTGCCAAATCTTTACCCATATAACATATCAGATATTTATTGAAGTATCAACAATTAATTTTCCTTATCAATTGGCATTCCTTATCAATTGACATTCCTTATCAATTGACTCTATGAAAAGCCATGTTCAATTTTGAATGTTCATTTACCAAAATCTTAAAATAGGAGCCTTCACCTTAAGCATCAGGATGTCTCTTAACTTTCAAAATCAGGAAGGTAGACGGGTTCTTTTATAATCTTGAATATTTATTTATTTTAACTGCATGCAATAAACGAATGTTTTAACAGTATTTTGGTCGACATGAAAACTACCAGGAAAATAAAACATTTCTTCACACTTTAAAAAAATGACTTCAGAGCCACGTTAATAATGTCAACGTTACCTGAGGTATTTACAATACTTAGAAATCAAAACTGTCAATACTATAAAGATATTAAATTTTTGTTTAACTTATCACAGACAGCTACATAAATTGTGTTATCTTATATGAATTGAACACTTACAAATCTATCATGGTAAAATTTCAATTTCACTTAACAAAAAACGGGGAAAAGGGTCATGACCTTTGACCTCGATTTTCTCTCGTCACGTGCAAAATCAGAGCTGAACACGGGTACCATGAAAAAGGCAAGGGTATAACCTTTACAATGATACCAAACACTTTGCTCCTCGCAAAATGTTTAACTCGAGCCTTAACTAGAGCAGATAGCCTAGAGTGACGAATACGTGTTGTATTTGTATTGGAATATGAAGACGATGTTAATTGATCTATCAGTCATATTCTAACGTACAAGCGATTCCAAGCAATTATTCATTTTTCGAGTTACTGGAACTAATATCGTACTTAAACTTTCTTTGCACTAAACGTTGGTAGGAGTGTGTGTGTGTGTGTGTGTGCGTGCGTGCGTGCGTGCGTGCGTGCGATAGAGAGAGTGGTGGTATAGTTTGTGTTTGTTTATTTTGATAAAGAGTGACTGCTATTTATCACAATTTGTGCGACGTCATTCTATATCAAATTTACACTTAATTATGAATGTCGTAACAATATCATTGCATGTTTTTTAATTAAATGTCAGATGAGTTCTAAGCAGCATATATGTTGACACTCTTTATTTGTTCCATGCTTTACTGCCATGACAGATTCCAGTTTCGAGATGACCCAATCTTCTATAGAACGAATTATGCTTAATGTTTAAATATTGATTATTGAAAGAATATATTACGACATGCAATGAATTTACCAGTGAAATGAGTCTATTTGAGATATTCTTAAAAAGAACTTACATTGTATCAAATATCTGCAAAATAGTCAGAATGTATTTTTAAATCGCATTAGATTATGGATAATTGTTTGATATTTTAACAGGTTTCTATCGTTGAGCACAATAAAGATAGTATTTAACCCGTTAAAGTTTCACCAACAAAAAACGAATACTTGGCAAAATGTCATTATGCTAATTCAGGTTACAATTACAATACGTCTTCAGAAATTACATAGATATTGACATCATCTGTCTCATGTTTAGTAGGCTTTAACTGTTATATTATAGAAATAAGCTTTCAATGTTACACTAAAGTGTTCATGGAATTTCGGGTCGTCTTTTGTATGTGTGTATAGGTGGGTAGATAGGTGGATATATAGATAGGTGAGCTGAATACTTTCATTTTGTAGTTCTACTTTATAGAAGTAACATACCCTTCATTGTCTGGTAGTATTATTGCATTGTCGGTGTCTCCTGCAAGATAAACATACATTTATTATGTCCAGTTGTTTACATTTGCCTGTAAATGTATATAAATAAATACACTAATTAATATATTACTCTTTGCAAACCGTAACTCGTCTGAAAACCGTTACCTCCTCCCCTTTAATCTGTGTAACAAACAAGTTTAAATGTTCGATACTATTTTTCCATAAAGAAGCACGAATCCCGCTGTATCCGAGATGTTAAGCCCGTGTATCATGTACATTCTTAAACAAAAATCTTAAATGTTTTGTTTTTTTGGAAAACCTATAGATGGTGAGGTCAACATTTGATCACTCGCTGGACAGACACACAAATTCGCGAACCGACTGATTTCAGAAGAACGTGTGTATAAATAAAGTAAGTCATACCCCTCGAAGCATCTGTATTGTAATATACATGTTGACTGTCATCTGTACGTTTGGCTACCTCGCAACACTTGAATACAACTGGAAAGGGTAAACACACGTTTACAGAGTACTTAACAATTTAGTACTCGTATATACCTTTCATATAAATAAAACGTATATGAATCAAAACGCGTCAGAGGTGTTGCACCTTATTTTACCTCTCATGAACAGACTATTTTACAGTCTCCTATTCTCCGAGACAAAGCTAGACCTTTGGAGTTACGTCTTTTAAACACATCAAAACAAACCTAGGTTGTACTAAATGTTGGGGCAGTATACACAGCAATGAGTAATATGGAAACACGATATGTTTAAAACTGTTTTAAACATAATAATAATTACTTATAAATACGGTTACGAAAAAACATTCTGCCCCGAGTTTTAAACAGGATAGTCGAATGTTTCTTTAAGGAAGGTAATGAAAATGCTTACCAAGTCTACTTTGTCTAAGAAACAATAGGACTACAGCCACAACAACTATAGCAAACACAGTGCCACCGATAAATGCTCCGATTATCTCCCCAGTATGGCTTGCAGGTGTGACTGGAGTGACTGGTTGTACTTAAATTTATACATATACAGATACGTTATAATATAATTTATATAAAACGTTTGTTTTTCAAATCAAATAGATATAAAATTCAAACAGTAAATATAGCATTCAAGGATTTCCAGTCAAGCAAAAGCACGCATAGAAAAAAACACTTATCTCGAACATCTAAGACGCTCTGTAATAAATACAAGGAACATTTAGCAAAATTTGGGAAACGGCGGGAAACATTCTAGTTAAACAATTAAGATATCGAAACACATTGTAACGCACTGGCCAAACATAAGGTTGTTATAAAGCGTGAACATGTGTGAGCCTTGATAACAGACGTTTGGGTTAATATTGGGGTAACTGGCTGTAAAGGATAGTCTAGTCTTGCAATTATTAAGCACATGCGTGTATTCGACGTTGTTGCAAAGAACATTTGATTTAAAATTAGTGTGCATGGTTTTGAATAAACTATTAAATGAATTTCTTGGTAATCGAAGTCATGTAAGAGGTCATGTAAATCTGAGGACGGCACGTTTCTACTACTTACATACATGTATCTCTTATAAAAATATAAAAAATCGAACATGAAATGTAGCATTGAATGCTCACAGTTAACCAGAAACGTGCCTCCAAACAATCTTAAATTATCACTTGTCAGGTCATGTTTTACAAAGGGGACTTTAGATGAACAACCCTGTGATGCTAGCATATGAATATATTTTCTTAAAGATCCACTGACACCCTTTAAATTCCATATTGTTATATATTTTCATATTTAAATCAATAAATGAATTGAATGTTAAAAAAACTAAAATAAAAAAAAAACTTTGAAAAAGAAATACTTGTAAAAACAATAGGTATATTTCCCTTCAAGATGGAGTTACCTCCCCTTTATGTTAATTTTCCCCTATAGATGGCGCTCCACGTTGATGACGTAGATTCCGCTATGCGGAAATTTCCCTGTTGAGGTACAGATACGATTTATCATAGACATACATGGATTTATCATATAACTATTCCGACAAAAATAATTTGGAGGAATAATTACTGGACAAATGAGTTCGTTGTACAGCCGTACATGTATGAGCCACGGCCTGTTGCAAAACAGCAAGCTTATCAGTCTGAATCTAAAAGTGATGACAGACTTCAACCGTTCAACGCTTTGCCTGATTGCAGAGAGAATCAGACATACCGGCTGGTAATTATATTTTGTAATCGCGTATGATAATTACGTATTGTTTGCTAATCCATTTAAGTATGACAGGGACGTGAGTAAGTCGAATTACGGTGTCTGTTCTGTAAAATGAAACCGTTCGATGGCTGTCTTACCCCACCCACCCACCAACGTGGCGATGCATCGTACATTTCGTTCTTGTTCATTGCCGGCATACTTTCAAGGTTTATATGTTTTTCAGTAGCATTAGTTTAAATAACTGGTAGGGCTAACATGTATGAAAAAGAGTCGAATCGCAATCTCTAGATTTTATGTCTGTTAATCGATTGTTCCCCACCCACTAAAGTCACGACGCATCGCCCTTTTTGTTATTGTTTATTGCCGAAGTATGTGTCACTGTGTTGTGTTTTTTTTTGGCATATATTACCTTCATGTTTTTAGATAAAGTGACCTAGTATGACTAAATGAATTCTGGTCACCGTGATCAAATGCCTGCAAATTGATTTATTTTATTATAAAGTTCCATTTTAAAACATTTTCATTTTGAAAAACAATACTAATTTAAAATATGATTTTGCTTGGTCTACAAAGATTAGTGTTTCTTTCAATTACAGGTGTGGCTGTACCCACGGCAGTGTCATTAAAACACAAAATGATGTTCGGAAATATTGCAGATATTATGGGGAAATTATAAGGTTAAAGTGACAGTCTGCATCGCAGAAACTCGTGTGTTTGAAGGAAACTGCCTCACACCTGAGGTTCTTGAAGTGGCGGGAATTGCAAAATGTTGTTGAAATTTTGAAATGATACTACATGTATAACTTTATTTGAATATATTCTTACTTGAGAAATAAAACCTTATATTTTACTGTGCTGTATTTTCATTGTTTATTTTTCTCCAGTATATTGTATTTATAAGTCCAGCAGTATTTTAGGATCAACGGATGATGGTTCCAAATTTATAGAATGACTGCATTGTAAAAAGCTAGAATGCGCACCAAAAGTAACTGTCGTAAGAAATAAAATCAGCTCCGTATTCAACATATTTTTTTAGATCTCAGCTATACTTTTTTTTTAATAGGGCTCTATCTTAGATATAGTGTGTTCTAAAAATAAACTGAAACGCTCAATGATTTCTGACAAACAGTTCATTAATTTCACACTATACAAGTTATGTCGGACATCGTATTGACAGGTTTACACAGTGTATGTGACGTCACTGAGCTTTAGCCCAGATATCCCTATTCTATTTATGTAATCGTGTCCACTCCTAAGAATATTACACGCATCATAGACCTACACAAAACAAGCATCGGAAGTACATCCTGTGATGTGTTTTATGACTCTTATCTGCAGTCATGCGGTACCTTTGGTGGGACTAATCAGTGGTTTATGACCTTGTTATGCAATAGCTACTGACAGTTTGCCGGTGTTTGTTGATTGTGAATAACCATGTTCGTTTCAATGCATACTCGCAATTTAAAAGTTACTTTTTGTGTTGGATAATTATACATGTCACAGCGGATCTATTAGGAAACTACTGTACAGTACTGCATTATCCAAACCAACAATAATAATTAATATAATAAATAATACATGTTCTAAACATAAGTGAATCTGAAAATGGAAATGTTCATTTATAATTTTCATAATGGATTAGATAGGTGTAAATTTCACCGTCCATAAGGGAGTCAACTCAAAAGCACCGAAGTTAAAACACAAACAAATAACAGCATGGGATATTTATCATGTTTCGATTTCCATTTATGGATGAAATGCCCACTGATAAGTATATGCATATTGTCTTCGTGCATTTTTCAACAGGATACGTTTCGAGATTTGATCAATAGTCGTCGAAGTCTGAGCTAAAAATAAACCAAACTGACATACTTTACTTTCGTTCAGAGTTCATATATATAATCACTTTGAACCCTTTGCCCTCGTGGTATTGCATCCAAAAGTAACACAGTGACACATTTTCCAATAGTTATCTAATATAATAATACAAAATAAGTCGTCACATGAAAATAATAAATATATGATGTCTTCCCAAAATTACCATGCATGAATACAACAGATGACAACCAGGCCATAAGGTCAATGGCAGAATCAAAGTCATCAAGCAAAGTGCGCGCGGAAACTGCCGAATTGTTCCGGACTTTCACGAAGACAAATTTGTTTATTAAAATCATCTTTTTTTCCTCTAACTAATATTTTTTGTGGTTGGCAGCTATTCCTAAGTTTTTTTATTAGTATATCGTATATTTATATAAATGGGGTATATTAACTTGGCAGGAGATCTTTAAAACAACTGTCAAAATATGTACGACGGTTCTAGAGGAAAACAATGTGTACAGTTTTCCCAGATATATAAATATAAACACAGAGGAGCCATGGGAGCGTCTCCACTTTTTTTATTAATGGTATAAATACGCAACGAATCAATACAAAATGCCACTGATTCGAGTAGGTTACAGTAAACACTGGTTTGTCATGTATTCCCTAAAATAAACCTATGATATTATTATTTTCCACGTCAAGTATTTTGTTAAAGGAAACCAATATTTAAAGAAACATTTGGTAAAAATGGGCGCATGAGTATTGCAAAAAAGCAATTCGGAACTGGGGGAGGCAAATGGGGACATATATTCTGGTATCAAAAGAGATTAATGCTACTTGACAGTAAATGGACAAACACGATCACACTTAAACTATATATTTTGTGAGGTCGGAGAGCAACTGGGGACATGATTTGACCACGCTTGATATTCTAAATTCGTTTTTTTAAATATGTGAAATAGATCCTCTAGTTTACTCTATATATAAATATGGCAACCCTATGTCGAAGCCGTTATTCACCACGAAAAGAACAACTTGAAAGCCTTTTGTTTACGCATTGTGATCATTTCTGAAAACCAACTTTTAACATTGTGTCCAATGGTTATGGTATACATCGAGATTTGTAAAAAATGGCCAAGCGGTTACCAAAGAGAAGTAGGTATGAAAGTGGAACGGCAAATGTAGCACTCACAGAACACAGACTAATTTCTACCAAGACACAAAAACAACAACAATTAATCTTATTACTTTAAAAAGTCAAGTAGTTTGTATTATATGACAATATACTGCGGTAATGTTGTGATAATTTACATCATACAAATACAGATCAGTTTGGATATCAGACATATTTTTCTAAACAAAGTAGATATTTCTCATGTTCATCGTGTTCACTACTGGGTTTGCTAGGGTCTTAGAAATGTTGTAACTAATTGCCATCTCATAATTAATTTAGAACACACTTCTTTTCATTCTGGTCGCGTTGGTCATTATACTAGAAAGATAGATAATGAGAGTTTATAGTTTTTGCAGTCGCGTTTAAGGTCTCAATGTTATCTGTGATGTAGCAAATAAAATGGCCATCCTCAATCGTCTTCATGTAAAAGATAGGTACGTAGAAGAAATAGTTTTATCTCAAAATGCCTGCCTACAGTATATCAAATAGTTTTGTATATTTTATGTCATGTAATTTACTTTGAGAAATGTCTAATGTGTGTTCCCCTTGTCGATCGAACACAGTGGGTATAAACAATGAAGCAATAAAGCGTGAATGAGTACGAAACAATGTCAAAAAAACAAGTCAATATTATAAAAAATATTTGTGTCTTCGAATGAAAAATATGTTTTTAAAACGCTTTCTGCAAATGTTTTCCGGAATATGTTAATGACCGACCTTAAATCTATTTGTACTATATTGCCGTGTACTTTTAAATTATTTTAACGTTCTTGGTTCTGGAATATTAAACGTAACTTTAGGACTGTCTGCCACCTCAGCTATCCCGAATGAATTCCCAGCTATAATTCTTGCCGTGTACTGTTTAGGTGATAATCCAGCTATATTTGCGATGTAAGATTGGTTTGGCTGTTGGTAAAGCGCATCACCCTCGGCAACCTTGATTTGTTCCTCCCAGCTGTCAGTACCGACTACGGATGTTTCAATGACAAAGTATTGCTGGTGTCCTCCATTAAAACCCGCCACCCAGTAAAATTGCGGAAATCCATCAGTAAATCCAAGGAAGTGAAACGCATTTGGTTGACTTGGTGTACCTGGCATATTACAATAAATAGTCTGTATAGCACATATCTTCGGTCGTGTAAGGAAATATCTAAGAAGTTTTGTTTATCCATTTATAATCTCCTCCTTGGGACATTTGGGCACTTGGACGCTCACTTATAATATGTATTAATGCCTAGTTTTTCCATTACCCTCATGTCTGATTAAACATTTTAAACATGTTCTTAAACGTACTTGTTAGAACCATATTTGTTTAGGCATATTACCTACCTCATTTCAGTTGTCCTTTCAAACAAATTATTTACTGGAAGTACTGAAATATACCTTAATTTCAAATTAGTTATGAAATAGTTTTGTAGGCCATCTTCGATTATCAGTAAATTGAGTTTAATTAATAAATACTATAATGAATTTTCATGAAATAAGTAGTATTTTGAGTATCAAACTATGAAAACTACTGACATTTACTGACATGAAAATAAGTATAGAAACGCATTTTTGAAATAAAACACCGAAGAAATTTAACCCTTTTTCGTTGTTCATCTGTGTTGTGAGGCTATGGTATTTAGTTACGATGCAGTTAACATACTCAACAGCTGCTTATGACAATACTTGACGACTTTGTAATCAGAGACATGTTTTAACGTTTAGCATACTATCAACATGTAATGATGTTAACAAGTCTGGCAGCTAATGATTGCCAATATAAATATCAACATAACATCAGCAACACTGAATCAGGATGCAACCGATCGTAATAGAAAAAAGTAATTGCAGTAATTTGATCTTACTTAAGCCTAAACAAATACTGTGACACATATAGTTTGCTAACTAAAGGATACTAAAAACAAATGACTTACTCTCAGCCCTGAGAACAATAGTTTGCTCATTACTTCCAAGATTGTTTGTAGCACTCAATGTATAGTTCCCAAAGTCAGACTTCTCCAATCCAGTGAACTGTAGAATTGCAATATTTCCGTCTAGTGTGACATCATTACCGTAGAACGTGGTCATTACTTGAGCTGATATAGTTGTCACAGTGTAATTGTTACTTTGTATAGGGCCTCCTCCCTGCCTATGGAACATCACTTGCTCTGCTGCGGGGTAACTGTACAATGGTACACTGATGTTCACAGCTTTTCCTTGTGCACCCGCAAATATGACTTGTCTGGCTAAGATCTTTGGGGATACTGGAAGCATATCAAGTGCATATGTGTAGAACTAAGTATTATTACATCTCACGTTTACACTCCTGTATACATTGCCCATACCCATAGCGTGATGCATTATTTACTGTTCAACGGTAAACAATTTTTATTATTATACCTCACATAAAACGCCCTTGCTAAATCCCCGTAGACCACAGTGTGTAATTTCTTACTATCTCACGCGAGGGTGATATACAGGGTGATAGTAAATCGCAGGGTGATAGTAAAACATTATCGCTTGCGCAGCTTTGATGCGCGTTGGAGTGTTACTGTTTCGGTGACGTCATCGGCTCAGTATGGTGAAATGCTATTTTTAATTCATCATAACTTCAAAAGTAATTTACCGATTTTAATAAACTACCACTCATTTTCTTAGTTACGTTATTTACAAGCCAACGCTATAACTTTCATAGACATATTTTGAAAAAGTTGTTTTTGAAAGAAAACAAACTAGAAAAAAATCCGGCAAAGTGAAATCTGTACTGAAAATTAACCTTATTTTGCCACGAGTGGATTTCGGTATAATGAAATAAATATCACACGATTGTGACGTCACGGGAAGTATACAAATATGCTTTGGGTTTTTCCAATTACGACACGCTTTGCGCAATTGGAAATCAGTGGACGCTTATTAAAATACTGTTGAAGTTATGTCAATCGTAAGACGCTTGGTTTACCAAAAAACAATAAACAAATATGGCGAGCAGATTCGCGACAGTTTCGGAAGCGGATTTGAACACCCTGTAACTGGTCATTTTGAAAAGCAATGGAAACAAAGTACAAATGTACAAGTGTAGAAACATTTAGACAAACCAAATATTGAAATGCACAACTAATTTATATGCAGTATATGACTTGAAATACCTTGAAACATCACTGTATTTTGTATTATCTATGTGTATTAATTACCGATCATGTGTTGCAATAGTTGAAGTGTTTTGCTATAGACATAATACTCAATAAATTTAGGTTGAATTTTAACGAACAAGGCGTGTGTGTTCTTTTCAAAAATGAAACGCAAATAAAAGAAATTGGCATTTATTAATTTTTATTTGAAGTTTGTATTTTTAAAATGCGAAGATTAAATTTAGAATATGCAAGACTTTCTGCAGACGATACACAAACTAAATTATTATTATACCCTACCTTTCACTTTTATGTATACAGTTTTTGTTTGTTCAAGTACTCCAGTCCTGTCCCTGATACCGTTGTTGATGTGACAAGTATAGATGCCGGTATCCTGAAGTTGCAACGAAGTTAAATCCAGAGAACTGTATTTGTCTGTGCCAGCTAGATGGGAATGCGTGTTGGGTATAATTGTACCCCTCCATGTCTGTTGTAAGGCGATGTATTTGTACGCATCAGGGCGTCCTTCTGCCTTACATTTGATTGTTAATGAACTGTTCTCCGTCAGATTACTAGATGAAAGCTCTGCATCAATATCCGGGGCAACTTAAAGACAACCAATACTTATTACATTTATCTTGAGAACTGTATTAAACAGTATGTAATATATGTTCGTAGTGCGTTTGCTGAATCACTCACTATTTAAATACATTTCGCATTTGTGTTTGGGGTATAACAAACACCCTATTTACAAAGAAGATCACGTGATGTACAGTGCGTAAACATGTCAGCAGATACAGGCTCAAATTCAGATATTTTACAAAGTAACAGGTGCTGTATGTATCATGGTGTGTTAGAGCACTTCTAAAGTTTTAAGGAATTTGAAGTGTCTTGGTTAAATATGTCAATAGGAAAAATAATAATTTAAGTTTCTTTGGCAATTGAAAAATCTGGAAAATAAAACGATTACTCCAGCGCTGTGGATCAGTAGCACTTTTTGAAGTAATGCATTTTTATATCAATAGATATCAAGATATCAAATAACTCATTTTTTGAAATCATTGAAGTAGACTAAATTATTGATATCAATAATTGGAGTTATTGATGTACTAGGGGCAAGGGCTATTTATGTTATGCTGCCATTCGCAAAATGTCGCAAAATGTATATTTTGCCATCTGTTAATGTGCATGAATTTGTTAATTTAATTCTATCTGTTATTTGCGAAATGTATTCTTTGTTGTCTATTATTGAGAATATATTTTATTTATTGTTTAATATAATTACTTTTAATATTTTTAACTATTATCCTAGCTGAAGATATTGCCTGGAAATCGTATTTATTTCTATATTTAGAAACAGTGACATGGCCTTGACCCAGTGACCTTAAAAGCCATCTCAAGTTTTCTTTACATATAAGCTATATACACAGTATCATTGTAATTTCTCATTCCTAACATAAATTATAGTCAATATACCTTCTTTTTTTTCCTGAAACATTGACCTTGAATTCGACCCCATTGATATCAAATGCAATTCTAAGCTTTCTTTCCATATCAGATACATACACACCAAACTGTGTTTCAATATCTCATTCCTAACTAAAGTTATTGAGTGGAACAATTTTTCTGTTTCAGTAACACTGACCTTAACCTTGACCCCAGTGAAATCCCAAACTTCCTTTCCATATAAGCTACCTACCTAAAACGTTTCGTCGCAATACCTCGTTCCTAACAAAAGTTATTGAAGATAAAACATTCTTCTAGTTTTAGGTTTTTTCGTATGCCGTCGAAAAAAATCGTCTGGTTCCTTTAAACACATCAATCGTGCGTGAATGATATAGCAAGCAGTACACTGCAAGAACATGTCAAAGACCAATGAACATGGCAGCAGTATACCACCGAAACAGACAAGATTTGGATCACTGAATGACCAAATACAATGCTTGACTGTGCAATTTATAATTGTAACAAGTGTTCAACCAACAACTACAAAGAAATCCATAAGAAAAATCGACTTGTAAATGCACCTTTAAATCTGCGTGAAGACCTCGACATTGTTAAATTGAATGAACTACCAAAACGTCTTGAATTGCTGTTAAGGCGGAAAAAAACAACATATCTATAATGTAAAAGTCGTTAAAACACAGATTGCTTAGTGTATTTTGAGAGCTTTTAGGTTTCATGGGATATTTATAAGCATATTAATTTCATATGTAACTCCTTTCATATGCTGTTCATGAATGAATATGATACCTGACATATGATTTCTATTATAAATTGAGCTTCGTATGATTCTCATATGAGTTTCATACGAAAGGAGCTTCATATGATCTTCACTCCGTTTTGTCGTGCCCTAAACTGTTTTCCCCCTGATGCTCTGACTTCGGACAAGTCATCGAGTACATATGAGATTAGCTTCTTAGGTTTAACTTATTTTTTGATATATTATATACATGAACATGTCTGTGTTTTTTCTTATAACACCTATCTAAGCTTTCTATAATGTAAGGGGTTAACGCGGTAGGGAATATGTTTATTTACACTGTCCTGTTGTGCATGGATGATGACAGGGTAAGCGTGAGGTTTGGTGCACTCTTGAACCGGTTTAAACTCCCCGGTGGTCACTTTTGCCACTGACCGTTCCAAGGCGGTACCCCTGTTGTCAACCCTTATATGTCTATATTATAACTTTAAAAGAGTACGTCAATTTTAATACTTATAACTAAATATAACATCTAATGTTTTATCCGTAGCATAACTATAACGACGGTATAGTGTGGAATAGTTGTTATACACCAACAATTACAGTCAGATCCAGTCTTCTATCAGTACCACACCTGTAACTATGGTACAGTGCGTAATAGTATACATATTCCCACTATGTATAGTATATATATAACCACAATTACAGTCACATTCAGTGTGTTATCAGTAACAAAACCGTAACTACGGTATGTTGTGAATGTGGCGGGATGACCTGCATTCCTACAGTTTGTCATTCTCTTTGTCAAAACCTACTATCGGGAAAAAATCAAAAACAAGTAAATATACATTTATATTACATCGGTTAAATGTGTACAACATAGTAAATAGGTTAAAGGAGATATAATGTACTTACAATTGACAATAAGACCCAGGGTTTTATTCGCAATAAAACTGTACGCTGGATATTGCGTGGATGTAGCAGATGCTCGGCATGTATACGTGTTGTCATCCTGTCTGTCTATATCCGTGAACTGTAACTGACCATCAACTGTACTCAGGCCAATCCACTGGACAGTAGGAGTAGGATTACCTACAGCCGTACATGAAGCACTGAGAGACTGACCCTCATTGACTGTAATAGTTTCCACTACTGCATTGTTTCTCTTTATGGTTATTATAGGTTTATCTGAAATATAAGAATGACTGTCTAATCTGGAGAATAGATGTGTGCGCGCACTGAAGCACTTGTTTCGTATTGCGGTACGACACATACACCCAATATCTTATAAAATTTGCAAACATTTCGTGACAACCTGGTGACGAAAAACAGGAAATTGACAATGTATACTCGATGTGTATGTTTGTGTCTATAAATAACCTCTGGACCCAGAAATTGTCGATGACCCGTTATGCATTGGTAAGGTCACGAGAATCTGGTCATGTAACGTAAATATTGTCTCGAAATATATTACAACGAACGTTTGATGAAGAAAATGAAGAGGTGAATATGTTACACCCAATGGTAAGTTTGTGTGACGTAGGTCGACGACGGACGCAAGACGAAATACAAAGGTCAACGTGATACACCGGCGTTTATTTTGATGCGACGAAACAAACATGTGTTATTAAATACATTTGTCAACATTGGTAAAACTCAACATAACAATTTTAATATGTATTAGTTAATCATTCTATTAAGTTGAAAGATGTGTTCAATCTGGAATTTAATTGTTTATTTTAAAAAGAAATTCTGCATAACAAAATACTTTAATATTTGTCGCAGTAAATAATTTAAGAGGGTGTGGACAGATGTCCATTGAGTGAAGAAATAGGCTTGTGGCATTTGTGAAGTATTACGTGTAAATATTGCAAAAAAGATCACTAACAAAAATATTAAAACATACAGATCACTTGTTTTGGTTATTATCGGTATATGAACATTTCTTATACTAAATCATGTTTCCATCGTATCAAGATACCTACACTGTACAACCAAATCAATGGTCTGTGAAATAATTCGAACTCCTTTAGTCTGTGTGTACCCGTTACTAAGTTCACAAGTTATCGTCGTGGTGTCATACCCAAATGATAATTCTGAAAATGATAGGCGCCAGCTGGTTTCATCTGGTATACCGTAAATAGATGTCCAAATGACTGTGGATGGTGGATTACCATAATTACTTGACGAACACGACACATATTTGTTTGTCTGACCCTCTCGCCAGGTTAATGGCAAACTTCGCTGTACTGTTGCTTGTGATGGGGCCCCTTAATTAAAAACGGTAAATACTAATATCAATGAATACAACCTGTAGATGAAAATCAAAAATAAGAATAAAGTTTATTATGTATACTGCCACAGTTTAATACAATATGTTCACCTGAAAACAAATAATTATTTGCAGACTAAATTAGAAGACATTTTCAGTTTTTGCATATTGATATACTGAGCGCTGTACCTTATTATGCGGTATTTGTGGATCAGGTGCGAACACTGTGTCAAGACAAGTATGTCAGTATGGTGATGCTAGGATACAATAATAATTACCGTGTATTGTGCACTTCCTATAAGACATATGACACACATTCTCTGCACTGTAATACAGTTCATGAAATCATAACCTGACCAGTCCAACGTGCGTTAAGCCCTTCATCGTGATATGCATATCTTTGTGACGAGAATTAAGACAAATACTTGTTTTACATTACAGACTTTTACGCATATTGTTATTAATATCTGTTTTTTAAAAAATGATAAATTATCTTACTATACTGAATTCAATGAATTACAAAATCACTGTGATGTTACACATGTAGCTTATAACAATTACGAGATACTTAAACAGACTAACTAGGCAAAATCGGAAAAAAAGATAACAGAAATAATAAAACATCAACATCAAGGATAAACAATACAATAATATTGCTTTCTATAAATATATACTCACACCAAACTTCTATAGTTTGTTCAGCACGTGGGGAATCAGTTTGTCCATTGATTTTGGTCTCACATAAAATCACAGTAGCATCATCACCGTTTACTGGGATTAAGGTCAACACACTTGTCACCGACACTAGTCCACCAGCTACAGGAGTCTGTGTAATCTGTCCAGTGCCTAGATGTGTTGTTCCTTTCTTCCACGTGACGGTAGCTTCAGGTCGTGTGGCAGTCGTTGTACACACCAGTTTTACGTCATCACCCGCTAGTAGAACCAAGTTGCCTGAGGTGGTCTTGTTTGACAGTGTTGGTGTCGTGGCGGGTACTAAGGGTCGATTGTGATACATTTTAAATGATTTGAATCAATATCAAATGGGAATATATCCCCACAATTATTGGCACACAGTCAAACAATGCAGTCAAACGTTATCGGCGAACGCACGAATTATAAGTCAAACAAAGGCATTAAGTTTTCAAAATATTAGCTACAAGTAGAACAACTTCGCCTTATTTGTCTATGTAACTATGTTTACCACAGTTCCTTTTAATATATACATGAAACAAAATTCCTATTAATCCAAATCAATAACTTAAATAATAAAAGTAGTTCGATATGTTTGTCAAAACAGACTGATTATAAGGCCGTTTGCTAGATGCTCTACAGACATATTTGCTAAGGCAGAATCTATATAATTTATCTTTATTTATTAATAGTGTGTAAACATACATACCTTTAACATACAACTTAGGTGTATTTGAGGAGGCAGCCTGGTTCTCTGGTTGTATGTTGTAAGCTTTACAGTATACTGATTTGTCATGATTGTTGTTGGTGGGGGTGAAACTAAAGCGTGTTCCTGTAGTTGTCTGTCTGACAGCACCAATGTACCAAACAATGGTGGCTGCTGGTCTACTGGTTCCTGTTTCACAAGTCAGCGTTTTCTCCACACCACTGTCCACTTGTATCTCTAGACCACTGGTTGGAGTAGAGGCACCGTTGTATAACGTCACACTGGACACTTGGACTGGAATACAGAAATTGTAATTGAACATGGATTAAATTGTTTACTAATAAACTCAACAAAATAAAGGGCCAAATGTTCAAATGTAAAAAATGTTTAATCAAAAAGAAAATAATGAAAGGTTCTAATGGTCCCGTTTGATACACTCTTGTGCTAGTCTTAAGGCGTGAATAACCATTTCGTAACTGATAGAGAGTCAATGTTTTTCGCGCTTTTTTTAGGTAATCTGTCAAATAATTGGTTCCTAAATGTGTAAAAAGTAGAATTGTTTTATTTTCCATAGAATTTCAATTAAAAATACAGCAAAAAACGAATTTCGCTATTAGTAGGCATTAATAACGCTATAATAAGGCATTAATAATGCCAAGAAGACACCTGTCTCAAAAAGAAATGGCGAGAGCCATTGGAGAATTACAAGCGGGCCTAACCTCGTGCCATTTGGCATATGTCGTTGTGAGCTAACGTGTGGTTGGACGACTATGACAAAGGTACCAAAAGATCGGATATGTTGCCAGAAAACCACAAAGCGGCCGATCAAAATGTTGAACGGATCGGGGAGATCGAATAATGGTGTTGATGGACAAACGACGTAGGTTTCATTCAGCAAAAACACTAAATAGGGACTTTGACCATGCCACTCGTGTCGTTATTTCGGATCAAACAATTGAGGGAAAAAAATTACACACTGCCAATCTGCGCACCCGTCGACCCGTAGTACGCTCGCCTTTGACCCCACGCCACCGGCAAAATTGTCAAGCTTTTGCTCGAGCACGGGTTAGTGATCATTGAATTACAGACACATTATTTTTAATGATCAATCAAAATTGTCTCTGGATTTTCATGACGGAAGACGAAGAGTCTGGAAGCAGAAAAACTAACGTTACCGTGACTGCTGTGTGGTGGAAAATGACCGGTTCGGAGATGGTTCAATCCTTGTTTGGTGCGGAAATTCCTATGATGGATCTACGGACTTATGTGATTAAAAATGGTTAGGTTACAGGTCTAAGATATCGGGACGAAATACTGGCATCTTTTGCTGTACCATGGACATACTCCAGAGACGTGTTTCACGTCGTCAGCCAAATCCTACAACCAGAGCGGAACTTGCATCAGCCCTTGTAGAGGAGTGGAGCCAGATTACGCGTGGTAAGTTCAGAAATCTAATTAGAAGCTTGCCGTCACTTTTTCATGAAGCCAGTGATACCCGAGGAGGTCATACAAGTTACTAAAAGAGATTTAGATGAACATTTATGCAACTGGACTTGAAAAGGCATTCCTTATTACCCCACCCACTCACATTTGTACAGCGTGTTTTACAGCTGTATATATTTATAGTTGATAATTAAATGATGATCATGCTCTCATCTATTATATTAAGTTAACCAAAATAACCATTAGAAACAAGACATGTTTGATAAGGGAGTTTACTTTATTGACATTCATTAATCTTAATAATTCCAATGTTGAATACAGAATATACATAAATGTCTATCTTGACAACTGAATATTAAATAAGTATACCTACTAAATACTAAAATCGCAATCAAAAGTTCTACATATCGAACTATTATATGTGCATGTCCAAGGAACATGATATTACTACTCATATCGAGAGCAATGCCGATACCGTTTTGGGAAGGGGCGTAATAGTACCCTCGCAATCTCTCCTTATAACGTCAGACAGTAAAAAGGCTAAAACGCGCGGCGATAAGGCGAGATTGCGAGATGAAATCTCGCCTCAATTTCTCGCCTCGCATTCGTGTTTTGACATCTCGCAATCTCGCAAACACGACACAGCGATAATGCCAGAACGAGAGGCGTGTAACTTATTTGACCTAGCTGATAATAAAATCATAATAACTCTGCTGTCTAGTTTTCTAACTCGTCTGAGCTTTAAATACTATTAATATCCTGCAAAATATTTGTCGATATGAGGTGGAAAATCAAGGCGCAATAGTGGTAAAGAAGCAATATATAACATTTTTCAAGGCGCAATAGTGGTAAAGAAGCAATATATAACATTTTTAAATAATGCTCAAAATGAAGAGACTAGCATGTCGAATGTGGCATTTTATGTGAAACAAGATAACTCTGATCACTAACTCGATCTTGAGGGTTTTCAAACGTTTTCGAGGTTTCTTTGAATTAAAGACTCAAAATTTCCCGGAGTGGTACCTGGGGTCTTCCTCCACCAATGGAATTGAAAAGTCGCCAAAATGACTAGCTTTATTGCGATTATAAAATCCAATTCAATTCAATTGAAACGTCCGAGTATCGTTGTATGATTTCATCGACAGGCGACGTATACATTTATTCATCACGATCACTGTAGGTTTGTTTGTTTGTATGGTGTTTTACGTCATTTTTAACACATTTTAGGTTATATATGACGGTCGTCTTTTTTTTTGGTGGAGGCAGACCACCTACTTGTCCTGGGTAGAACTAGTACTGTACACCTCCCGCCATCCATTTGTATCGACACTTCCTCACTTACAAGTCGAGCTTCCAGTAGGATTCGAACGTACAGTGAGAGTCGAGAAGGTTTACAACGCAACATCTTTAACCCCTCGGCCACGGAGACGCTTTGCTGTAGGTAAACTCTGCACTTTTGATAATGGGATGAATCCCGTTACAGCACTAGTTAAGCGCCAATTCCTATTCAAAATCCATCTTTAGCAGACGACGCACTAGCACTTGCTAAATACCGTGGTGCACACCAAAGTGGCCTGGTCCATGGCATATCGTCTTCAAAATACCTGATCTCGGTCATTTTATTATAAATAAACTTGAAACCTGATCTAGATGTCTTTTGTCGATTCAGCGAGTAGTTTATTATCCGATTTGATTCAAATTGTTCGGTGGATACTACCCGGCCTTGTCTCCAGTTTTTAGCACTGGACCATTCTAGTCCCAAACGCCAGTGGTTTGCTTAGGACACATAATGATTAGCGAGGCTGTCGAAGTGGTTGGCCAGTCAAACGGCCTTGTGATATTTACTAAACATTTCATATATATGTTGCGGAACGTGAGTGAATTTACACGGAGCAAGCAAGAAATGAAAAGATACCCGGCGCATTTCAGCATATGGTCGGCGAATGAATGGTCCAAGATTACGTAATTTGCAGAAATAAAAAATCAATTAAAATTGTATTTGTATAATTGCTTGTGGTTTTCGAAAACAGCATATCAAAATTTGATTTCTGTGTAGTCGTATTATTGTTTGGGTTCTTGTTTAAGCCTTGTTTAAAGGCGTGTTGTTTTAAACTTGTTAAGACAACATGCTACTAGTACTAAATAAGGCCATACTTAGATCATTTATTTAATATATAAATAAACTGTTTACAGTAAATATCACAAGGCCGTTTGGCTGACCAGCCATTTTGACAGCCTCGCTAATCATCTTTTTTCCTAGGCAACAGAGATTTCGAAAAGAAAATGCTGTAAATATTAATACATTTCTCAGGGTATCAGCTTTGAAATCATTAAATGAATCGATTCACCTCCTTCACCACTGGCGTTTTGGACTAGAATGGACTACCGCTCAAAACTAGAGGCAAGGCCGGGTGATTTGTACAGAAACAGTTTAATCAAATCGGATTACTATTTCCGGGTGTCATATTTTGGATACATTTTTAAAAGTTAATTAGCAGCTAAAACGCGGTATCGCTTTTGATTCTGCGTTAGAAGATGCGGTATCCATCGAGCTGAATTGCGCCGTACTTTCAAAAAGTTCTTATATGCGCATGCCTCTGGCAATATGTGTTGGAGTGATGGCGGAGCGTGGTCTGATTTAAAGCCATCTTAAATGACTTCTTGCCAGGATTTAGATTTCCGAATCCATCTGGTAACAGTCATAATTATACGATACCTATGCTTCTACATGAAAACTACATACTTTTGAAATGTTCTCTTGCGCGTAATGTATCAATATATATATTAAAAATAGAGTATATTTACAAAACTGTGAAATGTCTCGACTAGCAAAGACGGGTTATGGGGCGAATAACATTACATTTTGAACGTCCTTGTCTCGAAATGCATTGTTTATTCTTTTTTTTTACCTTAGTTGGCCGTATTATGCAGCGCATGTTTCGATTGGGTTGTAGACTCATGGAGAGGTGATTTGCCCTGCCAAACATAGAAATAGCCTATTCGTATTGGTAGAGCAAGGGTGAGAACCTTACTTAGTTATTAATGGTAATTTCAAAGGAGAGTAGTGTTCTTAATGCATTTTAATATATATATCTAACAAATACGTGTATATTAGCAATGGCTTGAGACAAACATACCTCTGACATACAGCTTAGGTGTATTGGAGGAGACAGCCTGGTTCTCTGGTTGTGTATTGTATGCCTTACAATAGACACTCTTGTCATGGTCGTTGTTGGTGGGGTTGAAACTGAAACTTGTCCCCGTAGTTGTCTGTTTAACAGTACCAATGTACCAAACAATAGTGGCTGCTGGTCTACCGGTTCCTGTTTGACAAGTCAGTGTCTTATCCAAACCACTGTCCACTTGTACCTCTTGACCACTGGTTGGAGTAGAGTCACCATCGTACAACGTCACATTGGACACTTGAACTGAAAGAAAGAAAATGTAACGGAATTTGAGTTACGCAATATATTTAGTCAGTGGCAAGAGGTCACTTGGAAATATTGCTCATATGTGAGGTTCAGTCACATGATACTTCATTGAATTGTAATGAAAATGTATTGATTCATATCACTGGCCACTTGATCTTGTGGCTATTGTTATATGGTACAATTTCAGTTCTTGCCACTACACATGTTTAGATTATCTTAAAAGTAACCAAAACGCACTGTCAGGTAAGTTTCGATACCAGAATGCCCTTTAGGAATAGACTACGGTATTAATTAAAATGATTACATTTCTTTCAATTGTACTGCAAATTATGTACAATATCAATCGTTATGAGTTATTTTATTAGATTCAAATATTTTGTTTTTAGATTTTATCAAAGCGGCAGATGTTAAAATAGAAGATTAAGGATGGGTATTTCCCATTTCGCACTATATAATAATTTCAAGAAGCATGGGCATAAGAAAGAAGTCGTGTTTATTAAATGTTATTTTTTGTTTATTTCCATGCTTTAATTTGTTGTTTTTTATGCAGTTGCTTGTTTTGTTAATATGTGATTGTTTTCCTTGTCTGTTTACCCTGGCTACAGGTAAAAGCGTTTGCAAGTAAATATGTTCTTATGATGGTCAAGAATGCAATTATCGTAGTCCTCATGTTGTCCTGTTGGCGATTAAGAACAATAATGAGAAGTAGCAATCATACACTGTTACAATTTGGTGTTTTTTTAAGAAAAAAAACTGATAACTGTTTGTATTGTACATTCCATTTACAACAACATATATGACATGTCGCTCACCATGTTAATTAAGGCTCCACTAGACCTTACATGGAATGCTTCTTTGAAGTTTTATGAATATCATAATACAATATCATGTAACGTACCAGGAATGCGGTCTCATATTTCAACGTGTGTTTACACAAAGATGACGGCTGGCAGACATCTTAGATGCCCTATCAACACTAATACCATGTTGGACAAACGTCATGCCATGCATATTACTAGTACTTGAGAATATTCCCCACATTAATACCTCGTACTATGATCCCTCGTCAACAATCCGTCCATTCTTACATATAGTACAAATATGCTAATCACCTTTGGTGAATTTCCTGTTCCAATTGTTAAATATCTACATAAACAAGTTGAACATCACTTACTTTACTTTATCACATTATTACTGTCAATCAGATTAATAAACCTTATTTAACCAATACATTCCTATACCTGCAAATCTGATGTCCGGAGTTGCTCCAGTAAACGTCGGATTTGTCAGCGTAGGGAAGGTCATCCCACATTGAAATGTCACAGTTCTGTCCATATTAGGACTACCAGGAAATACTGTTTATCGAGGAAGTGTCAGTGTTGACATATGTATCTTCTCTGGATCTGAACATACACCTATTTCAATACTGGACACTCCAGAAGTTGGATACGGCTGACGTTGTCCTGTACCCTGGAAATAAGAAATTAACAATTATTACATTGTAATTATGTCAATGTTAATGTTGTAGTATTAAATTGTATTGACATCTATAGTATTAAATTTTATTGACATCTGTACGAAGACTACTATATTCGTCTGATGGTTATAATGACTGAGACAAAGGTCCCAACGTAAAGCAAACTATGAAACTGATTTAAAAACGTACTGTTTCAATAATATGTATGCTAAATGTCCATACATGAAAATTAACATTTCGTATAAAATTACAGCTTAGACACATTTTTTTTTTATAAATATCAAACCACTATTCAATGTCTTTTTATGAAAAGTACTGCATTTATGTTAAATACCCAGATAGTTGTTGAACACTTTGAATAATAACACTCATGTTCGTAGTACATTTTCATAATATTTTTATATAAATCTTCTTTTTTTCTGAAATAAAGTTGTGTTCTTTTAACGTCTCATGTCAACCCGCGCGAACCTTATAGTTACATGTTCTTATAAAACCAACACTTATTCTCCCCTGAACATTTATTTGAGCATGTATGAACATTTTTCTTTTAAAAAGAAGCACATTCATCGAATTTTGGCCAAACTACGTGCAACAAAGGGCGTGTTGCACCTATTATTAAATATTGAAAGGGAAGGAGCTACACGTTTATTCCCCGTCTACATTTGTATTTTTGAACGTTCGTCTGTCTGTCCGTCCGCAAAACTGGATCTTGCCACTGCTGCGAAATAACGCCTCGAGATATGTTTATATAATTATACAGGCACAGGTGATTTTTAGGCGTAGGTTCTACCTAGGCCTAACGCCTATTGCTATCGAAGTCATATTCAAAATGGCGACACCACATTATAGTTGAGCCCCATCTAGCGACTTACTACTAGTCTAGATCATCTGAAGATGATCAAGACTAGAGCAGTACAGTCTCGATTTTTTCCATGCTGGTTTCCCACAATATATTATCGGCATAAAGCAGCGTATCGTACAAGACAACCAATCAGTTGCTGGCGTTGACTGAATATAATATAATTACCTAAATGTGACATACCTATACACTTTCCGCGGCGGTCTAGTGGTTAGCCATGCTACCTTAAGTGCGCGATATCAAGGGTTCGATCCCGGTGCAAGTGAAACAATATTATTTGCCTTCTTTTTATTTAATAAATGAATAAAATTAAATTGCATCGGTAGACATTTGTTTTAAATCAGTTATTTTCAATAATAGGAAAATTGTTCCTTAGTGGTTTTGTTCGTATTCAAAGAACTTTCAAATATTAACGAACAAATATATCATGAACAAAACTTTTCTATACAATAAACAGTTTGAGGTTGGGAGGTGTGTGTGTGTGTGTGTGTGGGGGGGGGGGGGGGGGGGGGGCGGAGCTCAACATATCGGACATTAATCGTGTATATGTTTCAACGTTTCTCAAATTATTAGACTTACTTTTCTCTTTACGAGGGCTGGCGTGGCTTAGTGAATAGCGCATTGACTTGTAACTTGAATAGACACGGGTGGGTGGGTGGGGGTGGGGGTGGGGGGGGGGTGGGGGGGGGGGGGGGGGGTCGGAGCTCAACATATCGGACATTAATCGTGTATATGTTTGCACGTTTCTCAATTATTAAGACTTTCTTTTCTCTTTACGAGGGCTGGCGTGGCTTAGTGAATAGCGCATTGGACTTGTAACTTGAATAGACACGTACGATCTAATTAAATAAAATACTGTACAACACATTTTCTTGTTGTTTGTTAAGTGTTAAGCATAATCTCTCGCGTTTTTTTTTATTAAAACACTTCCATTAAATTAAGGTTGATAGTCCCTCCACCAATTAGACCAAAATGATACCCTAATGGTATAGGCACAATACAGTCTGGACTTTCTATTTCAGTAAAACCGAACAAGGGTATCATAATGTGCACTACTATAATTATTTGGCTGGCATTCTGCTTTTTCTCTGTACTGATTAGATAATTCTTGTCAGGGTAGATTATAACAACTGCAAATCCCGCTAGAGGCAGAGGGGTAGGACCCTTTCACCCCCACCCCCCACCCCTCACACACACACACACTCTTTTTATCATGCTCTTTTAAGGTCTTCATCATGACACCGTGTATGCAAACGTGGAAACGTGGCTCCATCGTAAATGGAATGTCTACAATAGAATTTGCAGCAACTCTGCAATTTTGCAGGTTAGAAGGTTCTAGACCCATTCTCCATATTTTATCTTGATGTAAATGGAGGATGAACCTGGCATGTCATTCCTGTAGCGCCATATAACCTTTCATGTGTTGGTGCGCCGTAAACTCCAATTCATTCAATTAACGGCAAAATTATATGCATCTATTGTCTTGTACTGAAGTACTACAGTAAAAGTAGCAAGCAATAAAAATAGATTGTTAATGTATTACCCATTTCGGAATGAGGCAGATAACTAAAATAATTTTCTTTCTTTAAATCGAGAGATTCGTTTAGTATTCTGTTTAATATGATTCTTTGATTTATTAACAATTGATAGATGATTATTTTCACTTCGGAATTATAAATAATTAATCATTATAATGATAGCCAATCTGAAATATATAGTCCCGGTCAGCTAGATCGTATCATGCATATGTCTTACTGTCAGAAGCGGGCTGGGTGACCGAGGCTATCAAATCTAGAACAAAATTCCAAGATGGCGGCGCGTCTTAAAAAGTGTATATCTCTACCATATGAGAATGATTGTTTGCCACCAGTGTCAATACTCATAATAGTAGTTAATATGGGTTTTATATTATTTTGTAACGATAACACACACAACATTATGTCCACAATGACGGAATTAAAACTTGTTGTACCTGGTTGTTATGCAATATTGATGGGTGGAGATACTGGAAATCGCTTTAAAATGTCACGGCATTTAGTTCACTTGAAGATTTCTTTTCTCAGTTTTTATTCTGTTTTGCATTTCATTTCTATTTATACTGAAATGTTTTATGACACCCTATACAATGTATACTGTGATATTCTTTTTTTACTTTAATCGGTTTCTAATCAACAAAAATAAATTTAGAGAAATATCTTACAATAACAATAGGTATATTTCGCTTCGGTTTGGAGTTACCTCCCCTTCACGAACATTTCGGTCTATGGTGCAGACTTTCTTATATAGCCGGTAGCTTGTGATGTATCCTCCTACTTTGGTAAGCTGCTCGGCTACTTTTAGCAGCCCTCAATACAACAACAACAACTAAAAATGCTAGATAAACATGTAGTGTAAATGACACCTATTTTGGTGTGGTTCACTCAATACTATGCAGAGTTCTTTCCCTTGATCTTACTGAAAAAGAGTGTGTGGGGTGTGAAGTATTTATCACCTTCAGCGATACATCTAGTTATAGGAATATATAAAGCAACCTTCTTTGTGTATAGTATTAACTGTAGTGATTACATTATGTTTACAGATATTGTGAAAGACGACAAAAAACGAAAAATCAGCAAAAAATATTTGTATGAAAACAGGGTTCATTTCAACATGTACTGGATAATTAGTTATTTCACTGCTTGATAACCATTTCACGAGTGCCATGTGTCTCTTAAAAATGTTATGCAGAGCATACAAATAAGCAGCGTAATACCCAATTAAAACCAACAAGCATGGGCACCAATAAAGTATTTCGAAATTGTCAAATTAATAAAACAACCACTGCAAAATTAAGCATTGCATGAGTTGTTGAATGATTACCCAGTCATCTTGTTTAAAGCTTATTATAACACAGGTTATTTGATGACTTACATTTTGTGTAATGTTATTCATGTTAGTGGAATGCCACCCCAAAACAATGTCACACACTGGTGATACAGACTACACCAATTACCAACCAATCAACGGGCAGGGAGAAAAGTTCCCAGGGTAAATTCGGAGCTATACAAGAATCTCTTAATTTTGATTGGTTGACAAGGTAAACAAACCAAAAAACATTATAAAGGTTAAATCATACATTTGTGCAATGTTTTCATAACGTGTTGCACAATCAAAATAAAGAAAGTATAGTTTACATTTTCCTCATGTTTCTACATGCAACCAGTGGGGTCAGCACCACTCGACCCAAACAGCTTTTTCAAAACATACTCAAGTATGGCTTATGTAGTATGTTTGTTGATAAAACTTAGATAGGGTCTTTCAAAACAGTAATAAAAAAAAATATAGCTTCCTATTTTAGGGGAACTCAGTACAGAGCTTAGAGCTATAAGGTAGGCTTATGGAAAATTAATTGTGTAGTATGACCTATTATCGTTTTTATTTTACCCAATATGAAATCATGAATTATCTAATTAAATATATACCAATGGTGTACATACCGAATTGATAAAAATGCTCATCTGTAGCTCTGTTGTATGTTGTTATATCTGCACACTATTTGATAGACTGAATTACCTCCTTCAACTTAGTTCAAAAATAAAGCGACTAAGACTGAAAATCGAGCATCTTGCACCAATAATGATTGCTTGCAACGCATTCTGCTTCTTTCACGCCCCTTCAACATGACAACGGATCTAGACAGTAAATCCACTTCGACCAATCTACGCGCTCAGTACTTTCAGTACTTGATGTCTTCTCGAAATGTTCACCTGGTTTATTAGATTAGACAATATTAGATACGCATTATCTACGATTGTAGATTAATGCTCCAGATAGAGTTATGACAATACACGGTTTTGTTAAGGGAAATGAGTTGGTTATGCACGTGTAATTTGCGCTCTAATCCAATATGGCGACATGGCGGTATATATTGTATACTGGATCTTTCGGTTATGGATTAACACATGATAACGCCACGAACTATTTTTAGATAATTACAGGTACAGTAGTATCAATGAGGAGGTTATGCACAGTTAAGTGTTTTAAGTCTATCAAATTTGGCCTCCTGGAGACTAATTTCTTTTTAATATATCAAATTCTGGATCTCTTGATTGTCTCGGATCCATATAGCCACCTGGCGGACGCTTTCTTCTTTATCAAAGACTTTTTGACTTTTTTATGACTTTTCTCAAATAACTAACTGATTTAGTTTAACTTCACATGACACACACCTTGGTGTATCCTAATACAATTAAATATACTTTATTATAATTATCACCATGTGTTACCTTTAATTACGCATGAAACATGACAACGCCTAGCGGTGCATATACGCCCGATCGTATAATATTCCTGGTCCGTAATTAGGACAATATTTGCTAAGCAATATTAATGATGTAAACTCATGGAACGATGATGTATTTCAAGTAGTTTGAAGGTATTTCTACAAAGTTAAGTTTTAGTTTTGAACAAATTTTTTTAAAGAGACCATAACTACATAGTCCTTTAAGAGTTATGGTTATTTTGTCAGTTAAGAAGGGAATTTTTTTAAATGTCCAATCCTTAGCACTAATAACTAAGAAATAATAGGGAAACATATATACGATTAGCGAGTTTTGAAAATAAACATCATATTTATTGGATCATGCTGAAGAAGTCTATAAAGTCGTTCTGTTAGTGACCTAATACTTTTAAAGTTATTAGCCAAATCCTTCTAAATGGCAAGGTTAAGTTCCACGTTAAACCTTTCTTTAAGGGAATTAATTTAAAAAGATATGATTCCAGAGAGACAGTATGGTCTTTTTTTCAGATATCTGATGGATCATGAGATGTGTACAAAGGATTTTGTTTTAGAAATTCATCGTTGTAGAACTAATACTAAAATGTATTAGCCACAATCACTTACAAAACGCAAAGATTAGTTCCAGGGTTAAAAGTATTTTTTTAAATGTGAATAATTAAAAAATATGGAATCAAAGAGTTATGTGATGTTTTTTAGATGTATTCGACAGTTATTAGCCATAATCACTTGTCAGTTAAAGGTTAACTTACAGGACAGACGGACGAACAGAGTACCAACGACACTGATACGTCCAGTCTAAAGAGGAGGTGTATAAAATAAACTGGTGTATAACAAGTCAGTTATGGAGATGTGGTCTAAAATATCGAAAGTTAAAGGGGTCGACGGGTTCCTGACCGCTTTACAAATGTAATCAGGAAGTCGTCAGAAAAGGATATAAAACTTTGGGTTGTACCAGCGCACTGCTTGTTAGTGATTGACCCTCTACAGTCAGCATTACGCTTCATTTTTCACTTGTGCGATGACATGACTACCTCCTTGGGACTCTATGATTGTACCTACTGAAACCCCAAACTAAGGGAGTGGGTGCATGAACTTCGTCCCTCGGGGTTTTCTGGTCGTACCCTAGATTGGGTTTCTCTTTACTGCAACTACTATGGTTGTTCAGTACGATTCTGATAACAATATTTTAAAATTCTAGGACCAATACCGTCTGTACCTTTGATTTTTCTATCAAGTTATCAATCACTTTCTAACTTCAAAAGGTGATATGAGTTTTATACTAAATGAAGCATATTCAAGTTAATATCCAAGGTTGTGCCGTAATCCAGGAGAAATCTCCCTTTCACAATACCTCGTCTTTTTAACAAAGTTTAAATATTTATATTGTGCTCATTTATATAACTACTGAGTGTAACAATTTAACTCGATACAATTAATACAATAACAGGAAAGATACAATTTTAACAAATTTATTTCATGTACATTATCAATTATAGAAAAATAGTGTAGCCAATCGTAATAGTAGATATTAATTCCAGTCAGCTTACCTCAGTATAGTACAGTAAATGTAGGTTGCTTGATAGGTACAGCTGGTTGTTAAACATTTCATAAGTTATGCTGTTCTATCAGCTTTCCTCTGTATAGTACCAGATAAATGTAGGTCGGGGTAATGTACACCTGGTTGT